>SNQJ01S0125086.1:0-26540 GCA_010110895.2 Picea sitchensis | reverse complement strand
TCCTATTTTTAATGATAAAATGCAAAGGTTGTTGATGCAACCACATTTGGCCATGGAAAATTTTATCTTTCTCTTTGTTCACTTCAACTATGTTTGATGAAGAATAAATTTGAGTTTGGTGTGTGTTGATGCATGCAAAGTCTCCATTTGTCAGCAACAGGGGTTAACCTCGATAAGGATTCCCAATCAGACATCTCATTGTTTGGAATAGAGAACCCATCCAGATTTTGGCCCGAAAATCATTTCTGGTTTTGGTTTTACTGGTAGCACCCGATCCATCGATGAAGGAGAATGGTTGGATGGTTATGCAAGTAAATATGTAGATAAAGACTATCTAAAAGCGTAAAATAAATTTAGTCTACTCTAAACCTATCCTAGCCTAGCCAGGAGCAGATTATCGTAATCGAATCAACAACAAAAATGAAACTAACTCTACCAATAGCTTCACTCATATAGTTGTAATGAATAAATAAATTTAGATAACACATATAGATGGATATGTAACAAGAATAGTCTAAGTCACTATATCACATACATTGACAACTCATATGCTTGAGACATAAAACATGAGAAAGAATAACAAAACTGCAAAAATAACATTAATTTCATTAGAAAAGTCTATAAGTAAACATGTTCTTACATCGTGTGTGAGAAACAAACATTCTACTGGAAGTAGTTCACAACAAACAACAATGCACATAAGTTGTTCTCACTATCAAAAGTTGGTCCCGAGGGCTTCTCAATATTAACAGTTTCAACAATAGTACATCAAAGCTCTAAGGAAGGCTCCTCAATTTTAGTTTACATAGTAGTCTTTCACGAAATAGTTTAGTGAATGTATACAATGCTTGAAAAGCCAAAAAAAATCCCTTTCTTTGGGTATAATTCTAGTATTTATTGAAGCTCAACATGACTCTTGGCCTTCCACCTTCCCCGTGATCTTTCATTTACCAGCCTTTTTCTTTATTCCCTTTGTAATGATGAGAGGGTAAAGACAACAATTGCATTTCAAATTTTTCTTCTAGCGATGGTGGGCCATCATAGATTTTGTCTATAGTGCGCCTCATCCACCATAAGCATTGGCTTGGAAATTGGGGAATATGATTATCATAGGGTTTGGACTATTTCCTTAGTCATTTGAGTTCGATTTCCTTCACTGCTCCCTGCTACTATGAAAATTGTTTCCTTTGTTAATTCTCTATCATCTTCGGCTCTAGATCGCATTTCGAGGATGTTGAGTACAACCTCCCCTCGACATTGGTACTTGTAACCATTCAACATGCGACAAATGAGTGACCTTAAAGTAATTTCAAAATAAGAAATTAAAATCAAGCATTCAAAACCATAGAATTGAAACACTGATTAATTGAGATTTGGTATAAACTTCCTTGAATTTGATTCCTAGTTCCTCCACTCACAGTTGATGTGTCGCGTTCTTTGGGAATGTTAACTGGGTGCTAGATATTATTCCTAAAAAATTCAGATAATCAATGAGGAATATATCAAATCATATGTATGGGAAGTTGTATATCTTGGAAAGACATTTTCAATGGTATAAAAAACACATGAAACAGACACTCGAGTCAAAAGTTAGAGCTAAAATATGGAAGGCAGTCAGGTAGGGTCCTGTTATTGTTTGGGAGAAGTTTTCACAAAATCCTCGACTGTGTACCATAGCAGTTCGAATGAAATACTCTGGTGTAAACCAGAGGAATTTAAATGAACTCCTTCGGTCTAAACCGGGACTAATATTCACAATGGTTTCGGTGCTAGGTGTATCTACAAGGAAAGAGTGATATCCTTCATTGGTGGGCAGTCGGTTGTCGAGGCGAGTCTCGTAACATAGTAGGAACTCCCAAACAATCATAGAAATTTCATGGATTATTTCATGTTTTCAAGTTATCAATGTTGGATGCCAATTTGGATTGAGTCATTGCGCATTGGTTTTCTCGCAGAACCGGCCTGTGTGTAGGTTTGATTGGGAGAGTTAAATGTCTTTATAAACTTTCGTCGGAGGTGTCGTAGGTTAAGGCTCCTTCCTTACCTTCCCCAACTCACTATGATAAACACCAAACAAAGAATAAATTTTAACCGTGTCTGCTCAAACTTCGTTGTGTCGGTGCTTGAATGCGTGATTGGCATTGGTGCATTGGCAGAGTTTACACTCATTTGGCCGATGTGTTTATGATGTATCGATGATTTTTACATCAACTTGATCGCTATGTGTTGGCCTAGATCAACTCATCAATTATGGCATTTGACCGACATCCATGTTCACAACTACTCTGGTGAGTTGGTCATTGAATTACTAGCTCGTCGAAAATGCCTTCTTTCTGGATTTGCGGTGTAACCAATTTCACATCTTTTCTTATTGAAGCCCAACCACCATTTTTTTTAGCCTCAATTCCAAAATTACCCAAATCATAAGAAACAATTGCAACAATCCCTCTTTTGAATGGAGGATATATTTCAAGGCCTAGAGTAGTAGACGCAACATTGGATGCTATGAGCACACGGTGCACCCTACCCCACAAGCAACTTCAAGGGATCATGTTTGTTAGTTGTTAAACTCCATTATGTGCATACAGTGCCAGATGTTTTGGACAACGGTACCAATTGTTAGGATTCTTGTCAGGTTCTTGATTTTCTTGTTTTGTTGGAGCTTATTTAGATCAATCGTTTTCCCTTAATCAAAATTCTCTCTGCACATTCCTTTTATTTCCGTCGTATGCTATTTGTTCGCACAAGTTCTTGTTTGTCCATGCAGATTCTTGCTTGTTCGCGCAGTCTCTTGTTTGTCTGTGTAGTCTCTTGGTCAGGTCACGCAATCTATTGTTTTTTCATGGTATTAGAGTGTGGGATGTGAGACTCTCCACAGTGCCTAGAGAGCAGCCCGATCCCAGGAGGAAGAGTACAAACCTTCCACTCCCGTTTTGAATGCAGTGCGGTGAAAGAGCACCCAACGAGGTTCACTACACATTCTTCTTGGAGGTTCTCGGTGCCAAACGAAGATGCCAAATCAATAGAGGGGAGCAGTATTCAAGGCGGTGGTGCATCAGAAATCAGAAATCGCTGGAATAGTTAAAATTAGAGAGGGATATTTGAATTATATGGTTGTAATAGTTCAAATCTCACAAAGGAAAACTCCACAAGCGCACACACAAGCCATTCCACGGCTTGGTGAGGGAGATCATGTAGAGTATAAGTCTTCCTAGCACGCGGAGTGAAAGATTGCACACACTCCATATCTGAGGAGATAGCCCAGTCTTCTGGATCCGAGGAGATTATATAAGTTTCTGGTGCTATTTGAGGTTCGGTGTGGCGCGATTTACCCACAAGTGGCACGATTTACAAACCAAAGGGATCGTAGAGCTGCCAAAGGGACTGGATCCCATCAAACTCGTGGATTTCCGAGTTAGAGAAAATATCAAAGAGAAAAGAAGGTGACTCCTCCAATGAATAAAGTGATATGTTCGCGCAAACCTTGATTTCAAAATCTTGATCTCTATTGGAGCCGCATTGTTCTTTCACCCTGCACGAATTTTCAAAAGTCTGATACTTGAAATCTGAAGATGTTTTTCTTCTCCTTCCGAACCTCATAAAGCTTTCAAAGCTTATCACATGAATAGCGATACGTTTTTGTGCTTTCAAATAAAATTCGTTTTTTCGCAAGAATGTTACTCTCTTGTTTCATTTCGGGATGTCGCCAGTTGGACGTTTTAGATATTCGAATTTACAAGTCCCGAGTCGCGAAACTGCGAACTCACTCTTTCAAATTTTTCATCCAAGGCATTAACTACGGTAAAACATTTAACCCGTGATTAGACATGGTCGGGGTTTATGACTTCGGCATTTCGATCTAATTTTGTTTTCTACTCCAACCCGATGAGCCGAGAACGCGACAATTTTGAAATAACCATAGTCAAGAACCCGGAGTAAAAACTAACCATAGTTAAGCTTGGTTCTCTGCACATCGCCTCTCGGCATTTCTCTCATAAAGTTGAAGTGTCCAAAACTTCGATTGAGAAGTAGCGACATAATTATATTGAGCCTAATTATCGCCGCATCACAATATCGCGGCTTCGAGCATCGTCGTCCCTCTAAAAACTTGTCTTCAAAATTCCCGATTCGATCTGGCGATTAAGTTAATCATATCATTAAGAATCCGCTACATCATGATTATTGTTAATTAATGCCAAGATCCGGAGTCATAATCTCATGAGTTATGAAATCAAAGCGATAAAGGAAATTCCACGAGATGAAAGCGAAAAGCGAGGAAAATCAGATCAATTATTCTTGAAATTGGGTAAATCCACGATGAAGTAAGATCGGATTTTTCAATTAATGTCCCCGGTTTATTATTACGGCGATTAGACCCGGACAAAGTACATGGTTTCAAAATATATACTAGGCTTTGTTTTATTTGTTAAAGCATTTCTTATTAAGCGATATAGAGCAAGATTTCTCGAGTGGGCCTTTGTATGTATGCGAGGTTTATCCGCGGAAGAGCGAAAACACCGGCAAACTGTAGCAAGGAGGAGCTAAAACAAATGTAAAACCGCCGCCGCAGTTGAGACAACATCTCGGATACTTAGCAGCGGACGGATGGCTCGATATCTACAGTCTTCTATTACAAATATCACGCAATCGAGTTAGTGGCTGACCCGGTCACGATGGCTATAACTATGATATACATTGAAGGCGGCCACTTAGACACTAGATACAAGACAATTGGCGAAAATGCATAATTGTAGCAACGGGCCTCGGTTGCTCCGGTGGCTTCGATATGATGAATGGGCATTGGATCCGCGTCGACTACCTTCGAACTAATGCAGACCAAGCCCGGTAGGGACGATTGGGACCTTTAGGCCCGAGCATATCCAATCTATATATAAGCTCAATGACCTGCGTTCATTTGGCAAAAGAATTCTTAGCGGGAATTCAAGGAGTGCAAAGGAATTTATTAAAGACTTTGCCGAAGACTTGATAAAGTTGGGTATATCAGCCCCTCACAGAATTGGTTCGCGAAGGTGTATTAATGATGATTTCTTATTTGGAATGAAACTACAAGTGATATGTGGCCATGATGACTTGTAAACTTTTTGGTCGAGGAAGGGACAAGCTCATTTATCGTTCGATTAAGGTACCCTGTTTTCGAATTGGCCAGGAAGGTTCCACATTCAATTGGGCAAAATACTCTCTGATAATTTATTCTTAATGAATCAGAAGGCAGCCGGTAAGCTGTCCAAATTCTACATGTCTGCGTATATCATGGACGCGATTTGCTCCTTGACGCATTTTCCTTTGATGAACTGGGCTTGCAGTCCATCCGAAGAAAAAGCTATTGCATGAGTACCACGATAAACTGTTGGAAAACAATGCAAATGAGTTTATTTACGAAATTTTTAATTGGGTGATGGTTCCCCTGCATGTCACCATTTTGGTCTTTTGCCACCCATATCGGATGGCATTGTTCTGCGAACTGAGTCAGTTAAACAGTGCGTTGAAGAAGAATTCTCTTATTTGAGGGTATTCGGAGCTGTTGTTCCTCCTCTAGCACTCCCACAATTTATCCCCGATAAATTGGCCTATTGTGAGATTGCTCGGCAGACAGTAATCGGCGGCTTGAGCAAAGAACTAAAAGCATCAGTAAGAAGGTATGGTCGTCTTTCCTATCCGGCTTAACTCTTTTCCTTTCGATTTGGGACATACTAGAAATTTGAAGCTGCGGCTTTAGAAGGCTTAAATATGGCCTATATTGAATATAAAGGCATGATCCACGGAGGATCGTAAGTACTCATTTAGGCAATTGTGGCTTAAAGAGGTTCGAACAAGAATCCTCGCCTTCGGATGATATTTTCCGAGCGGCAAGGTCCTATTAGTCTGATTCGAATGTGAGTCCCCTAGCGGCGAAGAAAGGGATTACATCTTAAATTCAGACAAACAAAAGCGATGTCTTCCCGTGGTGCTAGGAGGTTTGGGACTTCCTAAGATAAAGATAAAGAAGCCGAAAATTGAGGGCAAACCTCTAACCCCGAGAAGCGTCGGAAGGAGAACAAGAGAAGAAGACCGAAAGGGAAAAAGGCCCCGAACAAGAGAAAAAACCCTGACAAGGAGAAAGATCAAAAAACGGAAAAGAAGAGTACTGGTCCTCTTAAGGAGCATGGTCCGGAGGTAGAAATGAAGGATACAAACCCACCAAAAAATCAGAATCCGGAGTCGGGAACAAAGACCTCTGACCCCTCAAAAAGACAAGATCCACTCACCACACCAGGGTAGGGTGAGAAGCAAATTGGGCATCCTATCGCCTCTGTCACACCCTTGCGGTCGTACACGAGTTGGCGAAGGATGGATGTTGATGAGAGATAAGGACCTATGGCGGAAGAACTCCCTCTAGCGAGGAATTCTTCTTTGACAAAAGAGGAAAGCTATGGTAAAAAGAGAATCTATCAGAGAATCCACTTGACTAAAAAGATTCAAAGGTGATGACGCATGGGAGAATAAAAGAGAGATGAATTTAGGAGCGGGGAGCATACGCCAGCAACAAATCAAAGTCTGATCGCTGACATTAAAAATCAGCTTAAAGCGAAGAGCCGGTTAATCAAAACTCTTGAATCACGAATAGCTTCAGCTGCCGAAAATGCTAAAACTCAAGCGAGTGGAGCTATAGAACTGGCCCAATTAGCCGATAGGAAAGAGAGGTCCTCAAGACCAAGTTGGAGAAGGCAAATTCAGTCATCCGAGATAGTTGGGTGCAGTTCGGCCACCATAGGGATACGATCACACAATTACAAGCTCAGTTAGAGGTCGCAGAAAGCAAGGTGATTGACGTCGAGATTATCAAATCTCGAGCAATAGACATTCGGGGCAAGGTCTCTTTTGCTCAATGGAGCCTACTAAACAAAATCGGGGGAGTTGAAGGAAGAGTTGTTTTGTTGGTGAATCGATTCGAGAATCTTATTGTCAAGGGAAAGCAGCGAAGCTGCTGGTGCCAGCCTTCTAGAGCTGATGTTAACTACCAATATGAGGTTTTGTTGGAACCCCGGAGGGCTTTCCGTTTCGAACGGACAAAGGGTGATATTTTGCTAAGGCTGGGGAGCATGATATTACCTTGAGCAAGGAGCAGGCACGAAAAGTGGCAAATTCACTTGAAGAGACCTTCAAAAGCTTATAAAAATGTTGAACTATTAGGGATGGAGAATGGTGGACACAGATACACTGAGGCAAATCGTATGGAAGCCCAGATCTCCTTGACGCAAAAGGAGAAATGAGAGAGATTTGGTGGGATCTCTAAAATAAGGCAGGGCAGGGATGGCTCTAATTGATGAGCATCTAATTCAACCCGGCGCACAACTCGGCACCCTTAATATAATTGATACATATATGGGAAATAAACCCATGATTAGCGAGGCTGCTATTTTCTTTGAAGCCGGTTAATGACGAGAGCCATCACAGCTCATATCAATTTGTGGACAAATGTAGGATATGCACGAGTCTATGCAAAGACAAGCACATGTCCCTTTTGAAAATAAAGTAGAAGAGACGAAGCGTTTTCGCTCTAACGGTAGAATGGAACCGCCAACAGAAACATGCCTTATCTAATTTTACGGACAAGTGTATCATATACAGCACCAGCAGGATGTAAAGAGAGAAGGCCACAGCACTTATACGTATAAATAGAGGAAAGAAGAACCAAAGTTTTGGCGGACTTTTGGGCATCAGCTAATAGCCAGGTTTGTATGAAGGAGCTAATGGAAGCAAATTTGAGGATTCTTGATTCCGTCAAGGCAAATCGATATGAGTTTTGTTTATTTAGTAATTGTTTATTTTTCATTTTGCTCACATAATTGACATGCATCATTATAAAGTGCGTACAGCCGACTATAGTGAAGTGATATCATATGTTATGTAATTGTTTCTTGACTTTCCTCTTGCTGACTGCTCAGTAGGTGTAAGACCAATTACATTTACATAATTTTATATTTATTTACGATATGTCAATTGTGATTATATCAATTTCTTCTTATGTGAATACGTTAGTTGTCTGTTGATAAAATCTTCTGTCATCTATAGTTAAATGTTTTTCTCCCATTTCATATCTTTACCAAGATAACGATTCACGAAAGGGCCTCACTTTGTATGTTTACTTTGTTGTCTCAATACAAAAATTTCTCTTTATTTTTGATCGAATAGAACCAGCACCTAATTCTCTTGTTAAATCATTTCCATGTGATGATGTTTTCTCAATGAAGCATCACGCTTCTTCAACCAAACATTCAACCTGGACTCTCTAATCCAAATCATATCGCTTTAAGTCTTTTTGATACAATACTCATAACTGCCAACACCCGGGAAGAACGAGCGTTCATAGGCAGCCATTGGCCCGGAACATAACTGCTCAAGATAAGTTGGAAGCTAGACATCGGGAGCGTAGATACCTTCATCAAGAGCAGTTGGAAGCTAGACATCGGGAACGTAGATACCTTCATTAGTTTCCTATACTGAAGGCAATTCATCTCTGAATACACCTTTACTTACCTTCGGATGCCTTGACACTGTAATCAAAGCCTTAGTACAGACTCAGGAACAACAATCTCAATGCTCAAGAGGTTTGATATTTTTTTATGCAAAAGATTTGCATATTTTTGGTGGTTGCTATCGAAAGGTTTTTTTTTTTTTTTGCGTGTTATCCCTTGAGTAGTTTTTTATTATTGGAAATTAACCCACGTTTTTTTTTAATTAGTGGTGATTTTTTTTATCCCTGAGAAAGGGCACCAGAATTACATTCAATTTTTTTATGTTCTCATTTTTTTTTTACGAAAAAAAATAAAAAAAAATGGCCACCTCTAATAATTTAGAGCAAGGGCCAATTCTTCTTGGGAAGAACTATGAATTTTGGTCTCTCAAAATGAGATCCTTCTTGCAAGAACAAGAGTGTTGGGATCGAGTGGACCATGGCTATGTAGAACCAGATCCGACAGATCTAGCTGCCATGACCAATCAACAGAGAAATGTTCGGGCAAAACAGAGGAAAAGAAAGAATAAGGCCAAGTTTTGGATTCAAAACTCAGTAGATGACTCAATTTTCTAAAAAATCACAGGCGTTGTTACCTCAAAACAGGTCTGGGACATCATAAGAAAAACCTACCAGGGAAATGACAAGGTCAAAACAGTCAAGTTGCAGTCCTTTAGGACACATTTTGAGAACCTAAAAATGACAGAGTCTGAAAATGTTGATTAATTTATGACCAAAGTCATGGGAATTGTGAACGTGAAGCCATCCCAGATCAAAGGATTGTTGAGAAAGTCCTCAGAAGTTTTCTAAATAAATTTGAGATGGTTGTTACATCCATCCTTGAATCCAAGAATATGTCAATTTTTTCAACAGATGAACTAATGGGTTCTCTGTTGTCACATGAGACTAGACTACATCTAGAAGATGAATCAATCGCCAATGAATTCAAGACAAAATTATCCTTCAGTAGAGGGAGAGAAAAAGGCAGAGACAGAGGTCACAGAGGAAGAGGTAGAAGTCCAAGCATCTATCACTCAGGTGAAGGTCACTCACATCAAAATCAGAATTTTCGGCCTCAAAGAGGCAAAAGGAGGAGATCCTATGACAAAGCAAGCATACAATGCTATTACTGCAAAAGTTATGAGCACTATGACTCTGAATGTAGGAAGAAGCAATCATATCAACACTCAAGCAGAGCACATGTCTCAAATCATGAAGGAGAAACATCAAATGGGATATTTCTCTCATGCCACAAGACTGAAGAACAACACTAAGACCTATGGTTGCTAGACATTGGATGCAGTAATCACATGACATGTAACAAAGATTTACTTTCTTGCATTGATTCTTCTATTTCATCTGATATTACACTTGGAGATGACTCTTTAGTCAAAGTTTAAGGAAAAGAAATTGTACCTATTCTCACTAAACAAGATGTAAAGAAACACATACATGATGTCTATCACGTTCTAGATCTGAAAAATAATATGCTAAGTGTAGGACAACTAGTTGAACATGGATATAAGGTACTTTTTGAAGGAGCATCATGTAGGATATATGAAAAAACTCACAGTACAAAATTGATTTCTGAATTCCACGTGACTAGGAATGGAATGTTTCCCCTGACCCTTAGAACTACAAATCTAACCCAATCCTATGCACAAAGTGCATCCACCCCCAATGAAACTATGACTTGGCATGAAATATTTGGGCATCCACCCTTTCAGAGTCTAAGTCTCGTGTGTAATCACTCCATGGTCAAAGATCTACCTATCTTCAAAGAGAAAAATCCCCCATGTGAGTCTTGCATTCTTGGAAAACATAAGAGAACTATCTTTCCACAGTCCTCCACTCAAGCCAAACACCACTTAGATCTAGTTCACACTGACCTATGTGAACCAATCCAAACAAATTCAATAGGTGGTAGCTTTTATTTTCTAATGTTTATTGATGATTTTAGCAGGAACATATGGATCTATTTCCTCAGACACAAGTCTGAAACCTTTGCAAAGTTCAAGGAGTTCAAGGCTGAAGCTAAAAAACAAAGTGGGAAATATGTAAAGGTACTCAGGTCATATGGAGGAGGATAATATTGTTCAAAAGAGTTTGCAAATTTATGCAAAGAAAAGGGCATAATCATGAAAACGACAACCATGTATACTCCACATCAAAATGGAGTCGCTGAGAGGAAAAACCAAACTATAATGAACATGGCAAGGAGCCTTCTCAGAAAGAAATGTCTATCAAATTTATTTTGGGTTGAAGTTGTAGTATGTTTAGTTTATCTCCTTAATAGATCCCCAACTACTAGTGTCAAGATGAAGGTCCCTCAAGAAGCATGGAGTGGGACAAAAATGAATGTTGGTCATCTTAGGACCTTTGGATGCATTACATTCACTCACATACCTTCTGAATTGAAGAGGAAACTTGATGATCGAAGTGAGAAATGAATTGTTGTTTGCTACAATGAGACATCCAAATCCTACAGACTCTACAATATGATTTCAAAGAATCTCGTTCTCAACAGAGATGTCAAATTTCTTGAAAATCAGTTCTAGAGTGAGTCTGAAAATCGCCCTATGTACAATCAAAATCCATTGCTGCCACTTCCTGAACACACAGAAAATTCAAGACAACAAACACATCATCCTCTCCTTTCAATATTGCAGGTACAGGGACAACCTGAAATTTCTCAGTACAACTCTTCTTCAAACAGAAATTTATCCTCTGAAGTCCAAAATCAACGAACAAGAAGCTTGAGAGAAATCCATCAACAATTGGATGATATTAATCAACACAATATTTTTGCATTAATGTCAGGCCAACCTACATCTGTTAAAGAGGTAGCTAAAGAGCTACATTGGGTTCAATCCATGAACCAAGAGATTGACTCTATTGAGAAAAACAAGACATGGGATCTTGTTGATCTACCTAGGCATAAGACAAGTATTGGTGTCAAGTGGGTTTACAAGACAAAGGGGCATATTGAAAAACACAAAGCAAGAATTGTTGCCAAAGGATTCTCACAACAACCAGGCATTGATTATGGTAAAACCTTTGCTCCAGTAGCAAGGTTGGACACTGTAAGGACCCTCTTAGCGATAACAACTCAACACAAATGGAAAGTATACCAGATGGATGCCAAGGCATCCTTTTTGAATGGTGTCTTAGAAGAAGAGGTATATGTGGATCAACCACTTGGATTTGAAGTCAAAGAGAATCCAACCAAAGTGTATCGGTTGAAGACAAACTTGTAGGGATTAAAGCAAGCTCCAAGAGCTTGGTACAACATAATTGATACCTACCTAATCAAGAGTGGTTTCAACATAATCCAAAATGAGCCAACTCTATACACCAAAATAGATCAACAAGGTAAAATTGTGATTGTCTGTCTATATGTTGATGACATGATATATATTGGAAATCTTGAGTTAGCCAACTTTAAACATGCCATCCAATCTAAGTTTGAGATGACAGATCTTAGCATAATGAAATATTTTTTAGGGATTGAGGTTGACCAATCAACCAAAGGGTTTTTTTTCTTGTCAGCAAAAGTATGCAACATAAACATCATCAAAAGATTATGCATGGAAGACTGCAATCCAACATAAACTCCTATCCCGCTAGGCACAAAATTGAGCAAGCAAGATGAAGGCCCTACAATGGATTCTACTTTGTACAAAATTTTAGTAGGCAACTTGTTGTATCTTACAACAACTAGGCCTGATATTATGTATGCAACCAACTTTGTTTCTAGGTTCATGGAATCTCCCAAAGATTCTCACTGGAAAATGACCAAAAGGATTATTAGATATGTTGTTGGCACTCTCAATTTTGGTTTATGGTACGCTCAGTTTGAAGATAATCATCTTTTTGGTTACACTGACAGTGATTTTGCAGGCAACCTAGATGACCGGTGTTGGGGTCCTATAATTTTATAGAGTAATTCTTTATGCTGGTTGATATTCATTCTTCAGTGATTTTGTGTTGAAAATAATATTCCATGTTGTAAATTATTTCCAAAAAAACTCTTAGCTTGACTCGTTTCCTCAAATGACTTTGCCCCTCCATCCATTTTTCTCAATTCTTCGTTCACAGTTGCGCCACTCACTCCCCTGTCCATTTATCTCATCGACCACATCTCACCCACCACTCATCCCTGCATAAACAAAGTTAAATAACCTTAAAATAATTAATAATTAAAATTAATTAGTTAGATTAATATTATTAATAATTAATAATTAAGTTAGTATAATAATAATAGTTTTAATAATAAATTAAAATAATTATTTTTAAATAATCAATTTTGAATAATATTAATAATAAATAAAAATTAAAAGTCAAAATAATCAAAATAAACATTAATTTAATACAAAACATTATTAAAACAAATTATAAAAAACAATTAATAAAATAAACAAATAAAAACTAAAACTTAAAACAAAAATTAAATAAAAATATATATAAGACAAAACACTTAAAAATAAAACAATAAAATAAAAACAAACCTAAAACAAAATAAAATACAAAAACTAAACTAAATAATAAAAAGATTAAAACATTATAAATAAAACAAAAACTAAACATTACAAATATTAAAATTAAAAACAAATAAAAATTAAAAAATAAATAAAAAATACTTAAACAAAACACATAAATACAAAACATTAAAAATAAAACTAAATATATCCTAAGTTTAAAAATAAAACTAAATATATTTTAAGTTTAAAACTATGGTAATTCATACTTAATTTTCCACTTACACGCACACATCCCAATAATAAAACTTTAACTAGGAGGTCCGAAAAGCGGTTTCCACCTAATCACTCTCCTATGATTTCAAACCCCCCTCCTATACCACTTACCACTTTACCCCCCTCCAGAATACCACTTTCCCCCAAATCAAAAATCATTTTTTTTTCTCATTTGATCAATCTTTTTTCAAGGCAATTTACGAGCAAAAAAAGAGGTGTTTTAAGAAACCGATAGAGGTTTTTGCTCAGAATAGGCCAAATAACAATAACCTCTCCCAAATTTCTCATATCTATTACATATTTGGAGAATCGAGAGCATCTTTGAGCCCTATATTTCAAGATTCAAGATTTTCTTGTTGGAGACATCTTTTTCAAACCCAGATTCCGAACAACTGGAGAAGAATTTAAAAAAACCAAGAGAGGTTTTTTCTTAGAAAAAACTGATCTACAATAAACTCTCCCATATTTTACACAGATATCTCAAAGTAGGAGAATCAAAGACTTCCTTGGACCGTTATTTTTAGAATTTCGGGAGGTAAATAAATCAAAAGAGACAGATGGCAGAGGGATCAAATTGACCGAGAAAAGAACACTTAGTGGCATGAAGATCAACAATCAATCATCAACAACCCCCATCAAATAACAAATTCTAGATTATGTGGCATAAATTCTTTTGGTTTTCTATTTTTGTAATAATTAGTTTTAGATCTTCCAAAAATAAATCTTGATCAGTTATATCAAGATCATTTGTAAGAAGTCTATATATGCTTCAATATTATAAGTATTAGTGGGGGAACTTTCCGCCAGAGATGGCTATTTGGACTGTATCATTTTCCTGAATATTTTTATGAATTAATACAGAGCCAAATACTCTCATCAAGCAGAGATTCATCACGGTGATGTTCTAAGCATGTTTTTCTCTGTAATTCACATTTCCATTAGTGTTTATTTCTTCCAGTATTTGACTGAGAGTATATGTCTGGAATTCATCTTTGATGCTCCATTCATGCAGTAAATACTTTTTATGTTTAAAGGATTGTTGGTTCAAAATTCATCTGTATTCGGTGCTATGTCCAGAGTAATCTATATCTTCTATGTTTTCCTTCTGAAATTACATTGAGAATTCTTAATTGCTCTCACTGTGATGGAGTATTTTGTTCTCTTTTATGTTGTCATCTAAACATTCTTTACTAAAAAACATTGCCTCCTTTGCCTTTGTTTTCAGAGAGTACCCCATCTATTATTGACTCACTATCATTAATCTTTAGAATTTGACTCCATTGCCCAATGGTATTTTTTCTCATGCCTGTCCTACCACCCTTTTTAAAAACCATGCAAAACTCATCTTATACCATAATCTGACCTCTGTGAGCTAATTGTCAAATCTTTGAGTATTTTTCAGTTGTGAGAGAACCCTCTCGGGTTGTATAGGTTAGAATATAACCCAAAACTGGTTGAAATAGTTACCTCTGTCCATTTTTTTTTCAACCTTGGAAATTACAGAGTGTTAACAACCGGAAAAACACCTCAGGGTATGCCTTTCCCCTGGCCACAAATCTTATTTATTGGGCATCAAAGAAACAACCCATGGTCTCAATATCTTCTGTAGAGGTTGCTACCTCAACTTTATGTCAAGTTGTGTGGCTGCGAAGACTATTGAATGACATGTCACATACATAAAATGAGTCAACTCCTATCTTCTGTGACAATACTTTAGCAATTGCTTTATCAAAAAACAATGTTTTTCATAAGAAAAACAAGCACATTGACACTAACTATCACTTCATACGCCAAGCTAGTCAATAATGATGAAATCACTCTTCAATTTTGTGGCTCACATCAGCTAGAAGACATCTTTACAAAGCCATTGGAAAAAACCATTTTTGATTTTCAGAGAAAACACTTGGGCATTATCGGCGATGATGCTTGCAACTCTTGAGTTTAAGTTTAAGAGGGAGTGTTAATTGTTAAACTCCACTGTGTGCATACACTGCCAGATGTTCATACCAGTCGTTAGGATTTCTTGTCAGAATCTTGATTTTCTTGTTTCGCTGGAGCTTATTTAGCTCAGTCGTTTTCCCTTAATCAAAATATGCTCTGCACATTCCTTTTATTTCTGTCGTATGCTATTTGTCCGCGCAGGTTCTTGTTTGTCCACGCAGTTTCTTGCTTATCCGCGCAGTCTCTTGTGTGTCTGCGAAGTCTCTTGGTCAGGCGGCGCACTCTATTGTTTTTTCAATGTTGATATCTCATTCAAAAGACTATGTAATCCAAATTTGCTATTAAACAAAACTTTCCAATCCTTAACAACACACAAATGTGCAGGCTCTTTTGCTTGCTCTAGAATTCCTCCCGTGCTGGTCCTTCTTTGAAGCTCCTTTTCTCACATTTCTATTAAACATATCTTCATTTCTAGATGATTTCGAAATTGTGGTGCCCTACCTCATGTGGCTGTTGAGTCGCATCGGAGCTCTCCTTCACAACTTTCTCAGGTGGTCGATGTTTTTTCCAACATGAGTTCCAGGTTTTCAAAGTGGAAAATTGAGCCTCTCATTGCAGGAATACAAGTTTTCAAAGAGAATTTAATTCAACCATTAGAGAAACTAATGTCCTTCATTTTTGCAAAGTTAGTCCTCAAACATTATGGTAGCTTCAATCCCCTTAACCGTATCATCCAGTTTTTTTGTAGATCTCTTCAGTCTTCCTTTCCTTCCGAAGTTGGTCTTCAAGTCTTAATTCCTTGTACTTGTAATTTTCTCCCATTAGCATACAACTTTCACGCCTTTTATCATAATTCCAATTGGCCTCCTCCATTTTTTAACTGTTCAAGTTCCTTTTCAAGTTGATCAATGAAATTACTTTGATCATTTTCCTCATTGACTTTCTTTTCACCCTCTAAAACTTCGGGTATGTCTCCAAATTTGATAACGCATATTCAAGGTAATTGGCATCTTTTGCAACTGTTGCAGCCAGATTTTCAATTTCCTGGAATGTTCTTATTCTCTCAGCTTGCACATTACTAAGTTCATTTTACAGATTCTCCAGCTGCCTATCAGGATTGTCAATCCCATTGTATTCCAAACAATCTTCTTTTCCTACAAGAGCAATATACTCCACCTGCATTCTCTCCTTTTGTCAATCTCGGGCCATGAGTGTGAGCATTAAATAATCAGGTCACAAGATTTGGTTGTTAACTCCATTGGATGTGCTTAAGTATCTCCAGGATTTCCTGCGCGCAAAGGGTTTAAACCTCTCAATCATACTTTCTATGGTGCAAACTTAATGTTCGCTGGCTTGAAGAATATTTTTTTAGGGTTCTTTTATAAAATGGTCCAGAAAGCTCTCGCTGTGACACAAGTAAATTCCCAGTTATAAGCAGATATGGCATTGATGATAACGTTGCACTCAGATCCATAACCAAAATAGTAAAGGTTCCATATCTTGGGTGTGCTGTAGTTGTAAAGACTGTGTGCGCACATCTTGAAGAGCGCGATTCTCCACGAGGGCGCTTCGAAAATATCAGGAAGGGATTCCCTCTGCTCATTTTTTTGCAGATGTAGATGTTGACGAACAATTCATGTGCGGGCTTGGTGTGTTGTCGGCGTCCTTGGCCAATGATTTGGGTTTTTTTGCTGGTTTGAAAGAATAAATAGGAAGATGCGCACAGGCTGTAGCGTCTCCTTCCTCGGCCTCCTTGCATCCATTCCACGAAACTTAGGTTTTCCCGTCTTATGCTTCAGAACCGATCTGGTGGCTAAGTACATCGGAACACTTCCTCTCATGCTCACCGGTGAGAACCAGAAGAGTTGTTTGCATGTGCTCCGGTTTCACCGGAGGCATTCCTTTTAACTTTGCAGGTTTCAACAATGTTGATTAGCTCATGACCTCCGGTTGCGTCCATGAGGTTTATGGCAAGTGCTCCAGTTAGTGTTTCGTAAGGAAGTGTTTTCTTTGATACTTCTTGTGTCTTTCTAGAACTTGCATTTGAGGTTTATTTAAAATTTTCTTAATTAAACCAAATTTTGGATTTAATTTATTTTTTTTAGTGAGGGGAGTTTTTTTGAATTTCATTTTCACAGCACTTGTCAATTGAGCTGGATTTAAATATTTTAAATTTAAAACAAGCTAACATTATTTAAATTCAATAGTTTTACTATGTGTGCCCTTCCTTTTCTTGATTACCAGTCTTGTTTACATAATTTTCAAAAAGAAAATCATTTAAACCTAAGATAGTAAACTTCAAAATATTTTGCAAAGGAGAAATATCTTATTCAAGCAGTTTTGCATGGTGGCGGGAAATCCAAATATGTAAGCCTTATGCTAACGTTGCTTGAGTAAAATTTGAATACTTATAACTTTCACATACAACCTCTGATTGGGGTATCTCTCTTTTCTGCATGGAGAGCATGGAGAGGCGCTTTCGATGAGCACATTGACCATGCCATTCAAGCATTTCATCTGTGTAACGACCAATGAGGTCGATTTGGGCGATAAATCGTTGGCGATTGGTTTTCACATTTCTAGGTATCAGATTTCAATTATGTGAGTTGCGTTGGAATCGTAATGAAGAAAATAATACGATTGGCCTATTTAGGGGATGAAAATTTCACTTTGACGAATGTCAAACAACTGTGCTCAAAGGCGTTTCTCAATAAAAGTTTGAGTCTTGTTATTGCAATTGCTTTGTCCAAATTTAGTTGTGTTAGTTCTTGTGTCATTTTTGTTGTATAGGATCTAATTTCATCCATTGTAGTTTAGGTAACGTGTTAGTAGCATAGAATTATGAATCCGCAAAAACAATCAATTGACGTTTGGGGCCCTGAACATGGCTTAGGAGCTGGGAGGACCGATTTTCTTCTAAGATGTGTTTTAATGCCAACACAAGACCTACATATGCTCTAGATAACCCATCTGATGATAGATGACACTTTCACGACCATGGTTTAACCACAATTTCAAAATGCAGAAAGTGAACAAACTGATATGGTACGCAAATGCAAGCTACTAGCGACATAGACATGTTTGATTATGACTATGATCATGAAGCAAATCAGGTGCAGTGGGAATTAGTCATCAGTTATCCAATTAGGCATAAAACGCTTAGGCATAAAAAATGGTAGGAGATCGACTAAGAACGCAATAAGAAGGATTTAAGCTAGAGGAGGATAAGATAGGTCTAAGGATAAAGGCGTGTTTTGTTGATCGAGTCGGTGTCAGTGAGAGAAAGAAGGCCATCGATGATACATTCATTGTGGATGAGGGGTTGACATCCTTCTTCTGGCGCATCAATAACAGAAGAGAGAAGCCTGTAATGTCCCCACTTTGGGACATCATTATATTATAGAGTGTTATGCTGACCAAAGTAGCTAGATGAGGGTGATAGTGAGTACATGAACTATTGAGGGGTTTTATTGGGCCCGACTTGCATCACTCATCTTATTTCATCATCATGATCCATTCCACACAACTTGGCTTTGGTTTCGTTGCATTCCGACAATTTCCATAATTTTGAATTAGTATGGGCTATATAATAATTAAATTCACTTGACTTTGGTTTTGTTGCATTACGACGATTTCCGTAATTTTGAGTTATTATGAGCTATATGTTAATTAAATTCACTAAGAAGGTCATATTGGGCATAATACTTGGAGGAACCTCTTAGTGTAATAACTCATCGGAATCGGGAGGATAACACTACATGATACAATGATGAGAAGTGACTTTCAGTGGCCAGAGAAGCCATAAGGAGGGATAAATCATATTTTAGAGGTAAAATGTTTAATTAATTAATTAAAGTGATTTAATTAATTAATAATAAAATAAAGTAAAAGTCACTTAACATAGTTACCGTCTTAACAAGAACTGTGACCTCAAAACGAGAACTGTGACCTCAAAACGAGAACTCTAGCCCTTAAAACCCATATTTTTGCGTAAAAAACATGAAAATCAACCCCCAAATCAAAAAGTGGTGCTATCGGTAGCACCATTTTTTTAAACTGGGTCAAAATTACAACATTTTCAAACACGGCCTTCGAAACTCATACAGTAGCTTAGAAAAACCTTAAAATCAACACCTAAATCAAAAAGTGATGCTAGGTAAAACAAAATGATTTTTTTTAACTTTTTTTTTAAATGATAAAAAAACATATTTAAAAAAAAAATCAAATTCTTAACTTTTTAAATGATAAAACACATTTAAAAAAAAAAAAAATCAAATTCACTAAAAAAAAATTAAAAACAAGGTGAAAGAAAAAAGAAAAAAAAAAAATTTCCTAAAATAATAATTTATATATATATATATATATTAAAAACCTTTAAAAAAGTAATTTAAAAAAAAAAATACTTAAAAGACAACAAAACAAACAAAAAAAATAACAAAAAATTCAACCAAAGAGAAAAAAAATCAAAAATATATATATTAAAAAAATAATATTTAAAATGAAACAAAACAATTTTAATAAAATCAATAACTAAAGACTAAAAAGAAAAAAATTTAAAACAATAAAAAAAAAAAAAAAAAAAAAAAAAAAAAACTCTAAAAGAAAAATTAAAAGCACATACAATACAAAAAATTATCAATTTTAATTGATTGAAACTAAAGTAAAAAATATAAAACAAATTTAATATTATGAAAAAACATAAAAATTAAAGGCCAGCAAAATACAATTTTAATTGAAATAACATAAATTTTACTCAGGGAATTAAAACAAAAAAATTGGCAAACCTACATATTATCATGTTGTGGGAGGCTTATTCGACATCACTTCCCCAAATTAATCATAAGTCTTTGTCCCATAATGCCAGCCTGTAGCTGCATGTATCAGTCCCATAGAACCAAGGATTATCTCATGGGAGATAAATGCCTGGTACCACCCCAACCCCTATAGGGTTAAACTCTTGTCCACACATGGCTAAGGCTTAGCCCTGGGGATAGTTTCTCCTCATTCCATGGGACTAGTGCTTAACCACTGCTATTGTGGTGATGTTCGACACTTCTGACGACACACCCATGGCAATCTAACCTGCAGCCAAGCAACTATGGTGTTGTGGGGTGATGTTAGGCATCAAACCCCCATGAGTTAAGCTCCTGGTCCTCAAAACAAGGTTTAAATTGAAGTGAGTTCATCCCAGTCTCAGGGCTAAGCCTTGACCCAGAATTGCTAGTTTAGTCCCTCATCGGAGTGATTCTACATCACCCCCACCTAATTCCCATCACCGATGCATATGTTTTTAATTTGTTTGTTTTTCATAAAATTTTACATATTTTTAAGTTTTTAACAAAATATTTAATTTTTTGTAATTTTACGTTTTTTTTTAAGTTTTTATTTCATTTATATTTTATTTTAAAATTTTGTAGCTTCATGTTAATTTGTTTTTCTAATATATGTTTTTAATTGCCTTAGTGTTTTGCAACTTTTCTATAAATTTCTTTGGACCATAACTTTAATTTTATTACCTTTTTTGTTTTTGTTTTTCTAGTTTTAGCTACTTTATATATTTGTTTTGTTTTTTTTTTGCTTTTTCTTAGTTTTTAATTTTTCTTTCATCAATTTTGTATTATCTAAATTTGCTTTTTAAATATTTTTTATTTTTTAATTTAAATTCTTTGTTTTCTTAAGTTCCTTTTAGTTTTTAATTTATCAAAAAAAAGAATTATATTTTTTGTTAAATATTAAAAAATAGTGTTATTTAACTAATTTTTTCTATGTATTGAAGTAAAGGTAAACAATGTGTTAAAATGGTGTTTCCACTATATTTTAAAAGTATGGGAACACAATTAATTAAGGAGACACAATTATAAGAAAATCAACTTCAAAAGCAAATGGTAAAAATATTTTTAAGATCGGAAGAAGTATGGAAAAATACTCAAAAACATGTTGAATTAAAATAAAAATAAAAAAAAATTAGAAATTACATGAAAAATAAATATTTAAAAAAAAACTGTGGAAACATTGTGGATTGAAAATTCCTGAATATCTAAAACCACCTAAAAGGGGAGAAGGTGCTACGTGTAGCACCATTTTTAAAAACGAAATAAAAAACTTGACCCCCCCAAAAACTAGAACTTTGTAGAGTTCTTGTTAACTTGGTAACTATGTTACTTGGAGAGACAAGATGAACATGGAGGATAAAAAAGAGAGATAGGGGCCTCTATCTCTCATTATGTTGTTTATCAATTTGATATCTAGCTTCTTGCTAGTGAGCCCATGCATTTGGGGGTTTTGAGGGTTTTGAGTAGATAAACCCTAGAGACTAGCAAGGAGTTGAAAGATTCCTCTGTTCCTAGTCTAAGCTTGGTTAAGGAGGTGAAAGATTCCTCCTCACCATTCTACATCAAATCTATCTGCATCGTGTGGATTCTACATCAACCATAGGTACAAAAGAGAAGGGGTGTACAACTACTGGGGGTTTCCAGCCAGAGGGTGCACCATCTTGAGAGTAGTAGCTCAATTTGGAAAGAGGATGGGGATTATGGGAAAATGAGCTTATGGGTATTCTTGGTATGACCTAGGGCACCTTCTTTAGCCTATCCTGGAGGGTTTTACTCAATCAGATTATTTATTGGAGTTTGGCACAAGTTGAGAAGAGGAGGGCTTTACCATGTATTGGCTGGGATCTGCCTTTGGTGGGTCAGTTCTTCAGCATTCAGCATGAGACTGCATGGGGGTTTCACTTGGCCCAATCTATAGTTTGGCATCTTTATTAGAGGGTTTGGTGGCCATTTTCAGTTAGGCAAAATTCTTGGTTTGCTTCAGCCAATAAGGGGCACATTGTGCTAGGAAGACCATCACATTTCAAATAAGCTGAGTTGGTTCATATGGGTTTTGGTCTACAAATTTATATCATTTTTGGAAGTTCTGATCTTCTTGTATCTTGTATCTTATAGGCTTTATCATCCCACATTCTATTCACTTATATGTATTCCACATCTGCACCATTTTGTACAAGGTCAAAGATCTATTATTAATAAATCGACCGGGAGGTATTTTTGGTTATTCTTGCATTGTTGATCTTGCATCTTGTTGACTATATTCCATTGCTATATCGTATTTGATTGGTTGTTGCAAACACTCATAAAATCATCATTATAAACCCTAGCGCAACTCACGAGACATAAATCTACAAAGTGTTTGATGAAATTCCATACTCAGAAAACACGAAAAAATTAATGAAAAACGCAATGTTCCTAGCATATTGGGTTGGGAACTTGGGAACATTGCAATGGTATCAGAGCATTGATCCTTTTGACCAGTGGAGATTATAGCACATGCGTCAGAGCCATAACTCTTGCCGACCTGAGAGGTCTTCCATAAGGAGCGATGGATATGTGGGATTTTGCTAGGGGTATCGTTGATTGTGAGAGGGAATATCAAACCCTCAATGAGTTTCTCAGGGATCTAATAGCATTCCATTAGTTTGTATCCTTTAAAAATCCTAGTTGGAGAAAAGATAAGGTTACACATTGGGTCGGTGTAGCAGAGGAAAACAAAGCTAGAGTAGCTAGATGGAAGGAAGCAAAGATTAGCCCTACACCCATTAGGAGTAGGGAACTTTGCTATAGTTGCAAAGAGCCTTGGGAGCTAGACCACAGGTGTAGGGGTAAAGGGAAGGTGTACATTGTTGAGGTGCACTATGACATTGAGGATGAGGTGATGTATGAGGATGCAGTGGTAGATGCTTATTTAGAGCAGTCTGATGATGCTAGTGACTCTTGCGCATCTGAGGGATAGTTGGTTGGACATGATCATAACACATGTTCTTTATCTTCCACAACAGGCAGTGTTGAGGATTCAACACTTCAGCATAATTATGACATGTGTGAGGATTCACATTTGTTAACAATGAGACATGTTGATATTAGGAGGTCGGATGACCCACCCTTCGGTGTAGATATGGATTTCAAGGGGTCATGCGTAGAGGAGGATGAGCTTCCTTTAATGACTGTGACATATTTTTCATCTTTTCAGACACCTATGATAGCCACGACACATGAGGATATCAGTGGCATTTATGATATGGTGGAGGAGCCTTGCCTTGTGTGAGGATTGTACGTTAGGGGCATACAAATCTGTAGACCCAAGAGGAGAGACATGACTTGGAGACAATAGACCTTACACATACCTATCAACATGAGGAGATTGAGTCACCTCTTTTGGAGACTCCATTGTTTGGTCAGGCTGTGGAGACGAACAGTTTGATGGGACACTTACTTCCAATACCAGTCTGTAGCAATGAGGATGCATTCCTTATTGTTCAGGATGACCATAACACGTGTCTGGACACATCTGTATGGGATCCAGGCGTAGATAATAGTAGCAGGGCGAGTGCATAGGAGGATACAATTACCCATACAGGATACAGTGTGATTCAAATGGGGGTAGTAGTTGGTGATGGCATGCAATGGCATACAAGAGGAATCAGTAGCATAGTGGACAATGGGTATTTCAATGCCTTATACTTTGCGGAGAGTGTTGTTGGGGATTCCATGGTTGACAGTAGTAGTGAGGCGCATGAGGTCTCACCTCAATAGGAATATGATCAGAAGTCATGATACTTGGTAGGAAAGTTGAGAGTCAGTGAGGATATGATCATGGCAACCACTAGACGCATCCATGACACACATGTATTTGTGGCAGATTATTGTTGGAGGGCATCGATGGCACATGATAGTTCAGATGGGGGATTTTCCATGGATGACTTTCATACTCTCAGGGAGAGAGTGACTATGATGAGGGCCGACTACCAACAATTGTTGATGGACATAGATTACCTATTGGAGGTTGGCGAGATGTATCACAGGGTCCTGAGGGAGTAGGAGTTGGAGGTGGACCAACTCACTCATTATTTGGTGAGCACACGAGGATTCTTGAAAGGAACATAGACAACCCTTCAAGAATCAGAGTCCAGATTGGAGGAGCTCCTTGAGGAGACTGATCATAGATACACCATATCTATCTTGGTAGAGAGTTAGATATGTTCCTTAGTTACATTGCTAGAGGATGTTTGGGTGTCACATGGGCCACCGTTCATGGGTAGTTCTGAGACAGTTGGTCATACACATACACAGGAGGATTCTAGAGCCAGGGGAATTTACGAGGAGATTTTCATTTGTGTTCCGGGATTGGTTGATATCCACACAGAGGAGGATATGGTGGTACACCTTGGACATATGATGATGAGAGAGGTGTAAAGTGGGATTCATGGGGACGTATTGGATCACAGGGGGGAGACACACTTAGTGGAGCATGGATATTCCTCTCCTTTGTAGCAACACATAGTTATGAGAGATCACCTTCACAGTAGTAGCATCTATAGGGGTGATGATGGTTGGAGAGTGATTGACCATCATTTTGTGGAGTTAGCCCCAGTTGTACCCAATGATTGAGGTTCAGTGATGACTACAAGGGAGTATTTACCATGGGTACTGGTGGATGAGGTTTTGGTTAAATCCTTGGGATTGACCAAAGCATATGATAATTTTCATTCCTACAGTCCGTTACAAATGTTTCCATTAGCTTTTCCCAACACTTTCATCATTGACAGTAGCATAGGCGGAGATAGAAAGTGGCAGGGGACATGCAGAGTTGATAGGTCGGGACCACCTGACAGGAGTGTTTTTATTGCATACAAAAAAGTAGGGGTGGATCATTAGAGAAAAATAGTTCAGACCCTGGGCATGATGGTGAGCATCTTAGGCCATGGGAAAATAGATATCTCAGAGGGTGACACATATTCAGATTCTCATGGGGATGAGAATGGAGGGCTTCCGACAATTATCAATATGACACATGAGAAGTTATTGGGGATTGGAAGTGATGAAATTCCAATTTTTCCATGGGATCTGGGAGTCCATTTGGTTAGTAGGTTGTTTCACCTTATGATGGCCCGTGTTGCATCAAAGAGCAACATACTTCACTATTTGATGGTTTTGAGAGGGATTGTAGGGGATTTTCCTATGCGGCGAGACATGTTCTCCTTATTGATATGCATGATTAAGTATGGAGATGGTTGGGAAGATGTTGTTTCCATAGAGATACCTTTACAAGTTCATCTTCTTGACATCAGGTCCAATTTTCACAGATATTTCAGCATGAGGATCCAGGAGTGGGGGATCCAGTATGTATACTATGAGCAGACAATCGTGATCAAAGTAGTGCAGTGTCAACATGGTGATCTTGGGAAGATACTAGCATAGGCCCCGAGGATTGCAGGGATGATAATTTCATTGAATGATGGAGGAGAGTGGATCCTTGCAGGGGAAAGTCACTTTGACTTTCCATTGAGCTTCAATATTGAAGAGAGCACGTCACTTGAGGGTGATTCATTGAGGTCTTGTAGTACCTCACTATGGAAACAACATGTTCAGTTGGTGGAGATAGTGTTGGTCTTGATATGGACTTGGAGGATAGACTCATTCTGGGTTGAGGCTATGTTTCATTTGCAGGAGACTCATGGTGTTGATATGTTACAAGATTATGCCTCACAAGGTATTACAGTTCACGTCTTCATATGGGATCCAGGGGGTAGAGGGCGTGATAGTTCAACTTTGGATGGAGCCTACTTTATGTCCCACACGTGGACATGGGACCCCGATATTATATGTAGATTGATTCAATTATTGCTTGAGGACAAACATATTCTAGCAGGTAGGACTGTAATGTCCCCACTTTGGGACATCATTATATTACAGAGTGTTATGCTGACCAGAGTAGCCAGATGGGGGTAATAGCGAGTACAAGAGATATTGAGGTGTTTTATTGGTTGTGAATTGCATCACTCATCTTATTTCATCATCATGATCCATTCTGCATAGCTTGGCTTTGGTTTCGTTGCGTTTCGACGATTTCCGTATTTTTGAGTTAATATGGGCTATATGTTAATTAAATTCACTAAGAAGGTCATATTGGACACAATACTTGGAGGAACCTCTTAGTGTACTAGCTCATCGGAATTGGGAGGAATAACACTACAGGATAGGATAATGAGAAGTGACTTCCAGTGGCTAGAGAAGCCATAAGGAGGGATAACTCACTTTTTCAAGGTAAAATGATTAATTAATTAATTAAAGTGAATTAATTAATTAATAATAAAATAAATTACAAGTCACTTGGAGAGACAAGGTGAACAATGAGGATAAGAGAGAGATAGGGGCCTCTAATCTCTCATTATGTTGTTTATCAGTTTGATATATGGCTTCTTGCTAGTGAGCTCATGCACTTGGGGGTTTAAAGGGTTTTGACTTAACAAACCCTAGAGATTATCTCGGTGG
>SNQJ01S0125084.1:0-26418 GCA_010110895.2 Picea sitchensis | reverse complement strand
AATGGTGTTGTTGAAGGGAGTTTGGTTTGGAACTATGTATAAGCTGCCAGGAAGAACTATTAGTGATGGGTGTAATAGTTCCATTGTTCTTGATATTGGAGTTGAAGAAGAAAAAACTCCTACAGTCTCTGGAGAAAAGGTTATGATGTGGCATCAAAGACTGGAGCATATCAGAGAGAAGGGATTTCGACTACTACAAGGTAAAGGTATGGTTGAAGGTATATCTAAATCCTCTCTAGATTTTGATTTCTATGAACATTGTGTATATGGGAAGTAGAATCGGGTAAGATTCCCTCTAGTGCAACGAGGGAAGAAGGAATTTTATAGCTAGTGCACAGTGATGTGTTTGGACCTGTGTTAGTTCCATCATTGGTAAATATTTGTAGTATGTCTCTTTTATAGATGCCTTATCGAGGAATAATTGGATATATTTCTTCAGGAAGAAATATTATGTCTTTGACATGTTTAAAGAGTTTAAGGCTCTTGTTGAAAATCAAACAGAGAAAATAATAAAGGTGTTGAGGACGGATAATGGTTGAGAGTTCTGCGGGAATGAATTTGAAGAATTTTGTAAGAATTGAGGCATAACAAGGTAGAATACCACTCCATATACATCTCAACATAATGGATTTGTAGAAAGGATGAAAAGGATGTTGATGGAAAAAGCAAGGTGCATGCTGAGTGGTGTTGGGTTAGGGAAAGAATTTTGGGCAGAGGCAGTGGATATTGCATGTTACCTAGTCAATCGATCATCCTCATTAGCAGTAGATGAAAAGACTCCATACAAGGTATGGACTGGTAAGAAACCCTCTCTCACACATCTCAAAGTATTTGGCTTTGAGGCCTATGTTCACGTTCCAAAGGAAAACATGAGTAAGTAGATAAGAAGGTTGAAAACTGTATCTTTATTGGGTATAAATATGGTCTCAAATTTTATAAGTTGTGGAACCCAGAAACTAATAAGGTTATGTATAGTTGACATGTGGTATTTAGAGAAATGAAAAATGTTGTCAAACAAGAAGTCCTACCAAGTAAGGAAGAACCAGAGAAAATAGAGTTTGAGTTAAAGGATGATGAATCAAACTCTACAGAAGAACAAGAATCAGAAGAAGAAGATCCTCATACTCCAATATTGAGGAGATTAGTTCGGGTGATCTTTTGAGGAAGGAGATATAATGGGGAAGGTGACCAAACAAGCCATTTTCCAGAATTTAACCAAAAATTCAACAAGAGCGCATCATTAGTTTTAGGTAACCCAGCGATGGAGATCCAATGTTGGGATGCTCTAAGAGTAGCCAAGAGGATGGGGATATCTTAGTGTGAGTCTCGGGGATCAAAGGGAGAATCTCAGTGAATCCATATATTAGGGTGCACTTACTTCATCCCGACAATGGAAAAAACTAGTAAGGCTGCAAAACCCAGGTTGGTGCGCCCTCTTGTCTGCCTCAGGAAACTTGTAGAAATGGACTTGTCCCCCTGAGAGGTTGGCTAGCTAACGGATTAATATTTCTCTCATTTGTGGAAGCGTGTCAAACAGAGCATCCAGAGTGAAGCCATGAAGAAAGGCGCACTGGTTAACCCTAAAAACACCCTAAAAACCAAAATGAAACAAAGCGTGAAGTAAAAACTCAAACAACAAAAACCAAGTGAGACAATAGCTTCAAGAAAAGACAAGAATTATTTATTTGAGTCACGGTTCACCTTATATACTGAGGGAACCATTTATTTACATATGCATAGTTAAATATCATCAAAAATGTGAAATGGGTCAAGCCTAGTTGGCTGAATTGTGCACCCCAGGTGGGCGTTCCCCTAGGTGGCCTCCTTGGCCCAATTCTTCCCTGTTTAGATCTGGAAGTGTCTCGGCTTCCATGAGAAGGTGAGGAAACTTGTTGTGCAATACTTTAGTTGTGATCCACTTTTCCTGAGCTAGAGTTTGGCCTTGGCGGGCTACCAGATACGAAGTGTATGTCTGATGCCTTGTAGAGCAGGTTTGGGTGTCCAGTAGAGTGTCTTTGGCCAATGGGAGTTGGAAATCTAGAATGCTGTCCACTGGATGAGTAATGGTGACTGGTTCCTCCAAGAGGGGAGGCTCAAACAACTTCAAGTGATTTACATTAATAACATTATGGATTCCCAATTGTGGTGGCAGATCCAACATATAAGCATTTTCTCCAATCTTGTCGAGGATGGTATATGAGCCATATCTTATTGGCAGAATGTTATGATGGTGGCCTTTGAAGCGCTTCTTATCCAAGTGTAACCAAACTTGATCCCCTGGTTGAAAGGACATGAATTTCCTTTGTTTTTCATGGCGCTGCTTGGCATGCTCTTGAGCTGCTTTAAGTGCTTTTGTTACTGCAGTGTGGCATTGTGAAATTTGTTGGAGAAATTGTTGTGCTGGGAGTTGTTCCTGATGTTGATGGAAGGTACCTTGAGGAGCCCAAGTGAGTGGGATCTCGGTTGGAGATGTTGGTTGGAACACCAAGCAGACTTCAAAAGGAAAAAACCATGTAGAAGAATGTGCTTCCTTGTTGTAGCTATGTTGTAGAATGTGAAAGTAATTGTCCCATTGTTTATTGCACCCAAAGTTATTTTAGAGAGCATGAAACAAGATCATGTTGACAACCTATGTTTTTCCATCTGTTTGAGGATGGAATGAAGTAGAAAAATTGAGGTGGCACCCCAATAGTGCCCATATTGTCTTCCAAAATGTGTTGAGGAAGTGAAAATCTTTGACTAAGATAATAGTGCTTGGGAGGCCAAAATGGAGCCAGACATGTCAGAAGTAGAGTTTTGTTGTTTGTACTACTGTAGTAGTCTTTGTGCATGGGATGAAAAGTGCCATTTTTTTGAAGTGGCATACCACTAACCAGATTGCATCATGATGATTTTGGGTTGTTGGAAGTCCACTGAGGAATTCCATTGAGATTGACTCCCAAGGCCAAGAAGGAAGAGGAAGTGGTTGATATAATCCATGCTTCTGGTTGGATGGCTTGGATTGTGAGCATAATGCACATGCTCTGATAAATTTTTCAACTTGAGGCTACATGGAAGTCCAATGGAAATGGCGTTGCAGATGTTGGATGGTTTTTGTGGTACTGAAGTGGCCCCCATAGGCTGAAGTATGCACCTCCCTGATGAGAAAGAGGTGGTCCTCTAAGTGTGGAACACATAAAAAAATTCAACTTATAGAGCCATCCATCCTGAATAGTGTAGTCTAGGAAGGGGGTCTGATTGATCATTGTGGGAGTTTTCAATGCCACCCAAATCTCTTGAAATTTGGGTTCAGTAGCATATTGATCCTTCCATGTGTCATAGGTAGCACATCACACTTCTAGAATTGAGAGAACTGGAGTGGGAGGATGGATTATCAAATCATCCATCTTATTAGAAGTTATTTTCTTATATCTGATGACCAAGTGAAATTTTTGAATATAGGAGGCCCATTTAAGGTGCCTTTGTTCATGAATCTTCAACTGAGAGTTGATGAAAATCAAAGGGTGATGGTCTGTACGCAGAATTGTTTCTTTACCCAGCAAATAATGCCTCCATTTCTTGAGGGATTAAACCAGACTGTAAAACTCCTTGTCATAGGTGCTATAATTTTTCTTTGCCTCAGACAGGGTTTTAGAGTGGTAAGCAATGGGGTGTCCTCCCTGTTTAAGTATGGCACCAATAGCATATTGTGAGGCATTGGACTCAATCTTAAAGGGTTGGGAGAAGTCCGGTAGGTGTAAGACAGGGAATGAGCAGAGGGCTTCTTTGAGCTGAGAAAAGTGACTAGTTTCTTCTTTAGTCTAGATAAATGTAGAAGAACTATTTGAGAGTTGATGCAAAGGAAAAGCAAGTTGTGAAAAATAGGGAATGAACTTACGATAGAAATTGATGCCACCCAGAAAGATTTTGAGCTCCCTAGTTGAATAAGGTAGTGGCCACTGCTTCAATTCTTGGATGTTGGCTGGATCTGGTTGAATACCTTATGAGTTGACCACAAAGCTAAGATAGGGAACTAAACTCTGACCAAAATATGACTTCTTCTCTTTGACTTGTAACTTATGTTCTTGGAGGATTTGGAGAACTTGTTGGACATGTTGCATGTGAGTGTCCCATGTCCGGCTGAATATGAGAATGCCATCTAAGTAGATGACCAAAAATTGACCCAAATGTGACCTGAAGATGTCATTAATGAGCCTCATGAAAGTGGTTGGGGCATTGGTGAGGCCAAAGGGCATAACTTTCCACTCAAAAAGAACAAATTTGGTCTTGAAAGTTGTTTTCCAAACATCATCTGGGTTCATTCAAACCTGATAGTAGTTGGATGTTAAATCCAATTTAGTAAACCACTTAGCTCTGTGGAGGGTGTCAAGTAACTCCTCAATACGTGGCAGGAGGTTACAATTTTTTATTGTGGCTTTGTTCAAGGCCCGGTAATCGGTGACAAGGCGCATTTCTGAAGTATCTCCTTTGGGGATGACAAATGCGACAGAAACATGGGGAGAAGATGATGGTTGGATGTGGCCATATTTGATAAGGTTGGTCAATTGTCTTTCCATTTCCTATGTTTATGTTGGGGCCAATAGGTATGTAGGGGCATTAGGTAATGCAGATCTTGGGATGAGGTGAATGGAATGGTCAATGTATAGAGAGGGGGGGGAGTCCCAAGGGAGATTGAAACACATCTGCAAAATCTTGGAGGAGGGGAGTCATTGTTTCAAGAACAGGGTGAGTGGTATTGTTTGGTTTTATTGGGTGCACCAAATAGAGAGAGACACATTGGTTTAAATGTACATGTGGGATTTTTTCTTTGGTAGCAGGGGGTTTGGGTGTTGTTGCGGTTAAGATATAAGTGTGGCCTTCTTTGGTAAGTTTGTACTGGTGGTATTTTTCCATATAGATATCATTTCTTTGGGTTTGGTATGGGATACCTAGCAACAAATTTGAACAATCCAAGGGGGAATCATCACAAAGGACAATATATTTGAATTGGCCTATGGAAAAAGTGACTAGACAACACTGAGAAACTAAGAGGCGGGGGCCATCCTTCTGGACCCGTACAAGTCGATAGGGTTGTGGGTGGGGATTAGTAACCAGATTAAGGTGGTTGAAAAGGTATTGAGACACCAAATTCTTCTGGCTTCCATTGTCCATAATCAGTAAAGCCAAGGAGTTTTTAATTTGGCAGTTATGGGTGAAGAGGGATTGGGTGGAGGAGTTCAAATCTTCATGGGTCATTAGGATCAACGAGGGATCCACTTCTGTGGGATTGTCCAGGGGAACTTCTTCGGTATCTTCCACTTGTGGGGGGGAATGAACCCATTCATTAGGGTTTTGTTGGTCTTTATGTTTTGGAGGGTTCGATAATCTAAAGAATTGTGTGAGGTATTCTTGTGGAATGAGCACCAGGGTGTCCGTGTATTTGTAATGGGTATGGGATTTTTAGCCCAAGGAGGTGGAAAGAAGACTGAAGGATTGGATTTGTATGGTTGAGAGGTAGAGGGGTTGGTGTAGGGGCGGGACTGAGGAGTATGACCCCTAGGAGAAAATTTCCTTTATATATCCAAATCTCTCTGAAATGCTCTTTCTAAATTTGGATTTTCAAACAACTCTACTTCTCGACAGAACTGAATCAATAAACCCACAACAAAATTTAATATGAGTAGTTATTCTGGATTTGGAATATGCAGTAAGAGGCACGACTTGCAGAAGAAGTCTATGTAGCCTTGAATTCCTTAGGAAGGGAGTTGTCGGAGCTGGTTCCATTTGATCCACAAATATTGCACATATTTGGGTGGGTAGAAGCAGTTTATCAATGCCTCAGAAAGTCGAGCCCAAGTTTTGATGGGTTTGGAAGTAGAGGATTCTGGAGAATCCCTAATATCTATCACGAATGTGGTCTTCTCTTGCTCTGTATCCCACCAAGTTCTTGCAAGTCCTTATAATTGCAAGGCTGAAATCTTGAGCTTTCTCTCCTTGGTAAGGCCTAGACATGTATTAAAATAGGTGGAGAGCCTATGGATCCAGGAATCCACAAATTCTCCATTGGTTTGACTAGCAAATTTGGGTAGTTGGATTCAAGTATCCAATCGGAAGGGGTCTGGATTGTTTTGTTGATGCATTCTGAGAAACTCATTGAGGATGGAGGCAAGATCTTGGATGGGATTTGAAGTTTTGGAATCTAAGTCTACTTCCAAGGGATATTTTCATGGAGGCATTGTGAACAGAGGGTGAAAAACAGAGGGTCGGGCTCTGTTGTGTGAACAAAGGGCGCAAAACCCTGGAGCAATGGAGTTGAGTTGGTCTAGAGGGAGAGATATGTATTGTTTTAGATAATCGAAACCCCTCTCTGTTTTAGTAGAGATATGTGCGCCCTTGGGGATGTGAGATCTGTTGATCCTCTTGCATGAATATGTAAACCTTGAAATGGGTGAAATCTCGACTATTTCATGAAAACCTGTTGGCAGACAATTCATTTTTTTAATTTCTCTTAAAAAACGTTGCCTACACCCCTTGTCTCATCAACGACAAATCATCGTCGCATTGTGCTTCTAGACATTTGTTTCATTTTTGCGACAATTGCAATTTGGTTTCGATTCGATTTTCACAACTGAAATTGTGAAAATACCTCTTTCATTGTTTGGACTGTCGTCGTCTTTTATTGATTTTTCCGAAAGACACTTGACCATTGGTTTATCACATGACTGCCAAAGATTTTTCAAACTTATGTCCTGTAGCATACTCTTACCTTGATTGCGCATTTGAATCTATTTGATTACCAAGCTGTCGAGCATGAAGATTTACTGGCTACACTTGATTCTATAAAGGTTATGATTGATTTTGGTCTTATATGCTTTGATCTTTATGGCTATGAGCTCTTCACTCATTGATTATATGAGATTTTTGGTTGCAATGTTCTAACAACTTTGAAATGTAAACATTTGAATGTGCAACGAATGCATTGGTAAATTTATAAGGTCGATTTGAGGTATAACAATGGTTTAAGTTTCACAAAAGCGCTTTGATTAAATCTTTTGGATCTCAATTTCATAAATCGATGCTTGGTACATTGTTTTGAGAGTTGATATCACATGGAACGATCAATAGTTTCAAACTATGTATTGGCATGATTTAATTGACATTGGTTTAAAACGTTTGATTGATACGATGGATCGTTGGTTAATGTTGGATATGGTGTTGGATTGCACTATACACTTGGCGCATGATTATCACATATGGTGTTGGTTCTGCTTCGGATGAGTGGCACGTCGATATCATTGTACACCTATTTGATTGGCCATAACATTTGGTTTAAACGATTATGATTATAACTGTACTCAGTCATTAATACAATGCATGGCGGTGGTAATCCCACCACCTTCGCACGCATGCAGTTAATTCCGGTCTCTTCGAGCGCTGAAGCTGTCAAACCCTATCGTTTTTTGACTCTGTGCATTGTTTCGTTCAGTTCAAACCCTACCATGTACAGAAGCCATGGCTCCTGTCGTAAGGGCTGCACCCAATGGATGCCAAGCACTGTTGATGTTTGATGGTGCGTATAGCGACCTGGAAAATCATGGGTGGCTCGCTTTCATAAGGAAGTTCGATGGTTATAACTTCACTGTGGCTCGGCAATTTGCGTTATCGTTCGATGGCTGCCAAGCCAAAGTTGGAGATGTCCAGCTTGAAATCACTGAACAGTTGCTCAGCTCGGCAACCAGCCTGCCTGTCAAGGGACAAAAATGGTCGAAAAGTTGCAAGGTAGATAATGTCTCGTGGACATTACTGTTCCAATCTCGCACAATGAATTCATGCGACAGAGGTTTGCCTGCAAAGATGTTGAAACCCCGCTGGTATGATCTCTTGATGATTATCAAGCAATTCGTTACTTGTGAAGGCATGTACGGGTTCATTTTCTTGTTTCACCTGCATTTATTAATGGTTTTTATGGGTTTCGAACTAAGTATGCCGCACTATCTGCACCAAAGTTTGTTCAAAATGGCTAAAAGGTACAAGCGTAGCCAGGCTGACACCAGCCTCTTCCATGTGGGGTTGATTAAAATGGTTTTGGTTTATGAATTGGGGTTACGTTGTGATTCTTGGCATGATTTTCTCAGCCGTAATGTCTTTGAAAAATCAAATCCTCCACAGGTGGATAAGCCCATGGTGACCGAGAGCAAGCCTACCCCTGTGCCTTATAGTGTTTTGTTACCCAAACCTAAACCCGACTCACCTTTGAATTCGCCTATGGCTGTGACTAAACAGACCAAAGTTGCTAAGCCTACAACCAAAAAGACTAGAGCGAAGACTGGTGCTAATACTCGAGGCAAGGAAAATGCAAGGTTGATCTCTCGCATGGCGAGGAATAAATCCAAACCCTCTGCTAAATCAGAACCTATCATGGTCAGCGAAGACTCTGATTCAGACATTGAACGATTTCTCGCCAAAGAGTATCCTTACTCCGAGGGCTTGTGTGGCAAACCTCCTTATGATTTCGTCAAGAACTTACCTCCTTGTCTGCGGGATAACCCTGACTTTCCTGGTATTGAATCACCCCATGAAACCATCGGGGAATCATCAAAACCCCCTTCTGTTCAAACTGTTGCTCCACCTTGCGATCAGTGTGGGTTGTGGCTGGAGAGATACTACTTGGATGTCCCAAAATTGCAATCCAAAATTCAAGATTTGGAAAACCAAGTAGCAAAGCTCACTGGTCAGAATGAAAAAGAACAACCCAACGACAAGAAGCAACGAACTGCGGGTTCGATCCTATTCAAAAACGTCGAGTCTGCTACAGCAATTGTCAATTCAAAATTGACATAGTCTCAGCATCTATGATGGTATAATTTTCGCTCATTTATATTACACTCTGTGTACATATTTCACCTGCTCTGTTACATAAGCATGCTTCGCTGTATATAATTTTGGTTTTGATGAATCATTTTTGTTATAGTTTAAGATTCGATTGGATTTGGTTTTAATTTAATGGATCATCGAATAGATATGATTGTCCAAATTTAGTTTGATGCCCTGTTAATAAGACAAGTTGTTATATTTTTAAAAATAGACTGTTGTTAGTATTTCAATTTTCGAATACAGTCAATGGTATGATTTGAATTAGTTATGGGTAAAAATGATTGATTAATCGGTTAACTATTTTTGTCTTTCAACCATATCTGATACTTATTCGATTCTCATTATTGTTCGAATTGGATTCTGTTCAAGGTTTCGATTTCACTTCTATAACTAACTCAGTAAATATTCGTATTGATTATTGCCCAATTCATGAATCCTGTCGATTTTATCGCGCCTCTGTCTGTTGACTGTGTGGTGATCAAACATGAATACTTTTTAGTTGATATTCATGGAGTTTGATTTCTTCCGATTACAAAGGATGTTATTTACATATCGTGCTTTTAATTGAATGATATCAATCTGCTGTTATGATTATAATTGGTCAATGATAATTACGACTATACCTGTGAACTGTTTGAAACTCAGCGAACGAAGTCTATGGTTGGATTCTATGGATACAGTTATGCATGAAATCGTGACAGTTTTCTATTTTGGCAATGGATTGAATGATATGCTAATCAACAATGATTGTTTGTATTTCATACGATTTGGTTTACCATTGATTACATTTATGAAACAGTCTTGTTAAGATTTGATTCGATTTTATGTCAATGGGAAAAACAGAGTATTATTGCCCTGTCCCGATTGCATTCTTTTTTATTTGGTTTTAATTAAAGGAATAGTTGAATCATTAGTAATTAGTTTTGGATTTGATTCTATTTGATTATATCTAGTCCTGTTTACTATTTTTGACTAGCTACAGAATCAGATGATTATGTAGCTGAGTCTGTAAAGTCAATTTTTTATTGCTTTTCTAATAAAACATCCTTCTAATTTGATCTTTGTGTTCTATTGCAGGCAAATTCGAATTGGCAATAGATATCATGAGCAGTTAGGAGATGATCCACAGATTTGACTTGCATTTTGTTTTCTTAGTTTAGGAGATTTTGGGATATTTCCCCAGATTTTGTAAAACAATTTTCTATTATTCACAAGGATGTTTTACCTTGTGAGAAACCTATATAAACCTATGGTTTTGTAATAATCTGGAATCCTCAGTTGTGGGAGAACAAGGATATGTAATTCTGATTCAAAATGGAGCAGAATTGATATTTTGTCATAGCTTTCACTTTTCAATATATCAACACTTTGTCCCGAGTTTTGTATATCATTTTGTTTATGGTTTAGTATTACTTTGCTATCTAAATCAAATACAAGTGATATAATTTCTTACTGTTATACATATCTTGTTGCTTCCAAAGAGATAAAGACATAACAATTGTTGATTCATTTTGTGAATGATAGCTTTGTCTTCTTCATAGATTGAATTGTTATATAAGTTTTCTACATAAGAGGTTTCCCTTATTGCAGAGATTTATCATCATAAGATTGTTATGATTTCTTTTATGTCTTGTTTGTCCTGTAACAACACTTCAAGAAGCGGCATAGCTGATCATTTACGAGAGGCTTAAGGATTAAATGGTGTGAATTTCTTCCTCCAATCAGCTTAATAAGTCATCTTACACAGGGCAGACTTGGAGCGTTTCCAGGTCAATTAGTTAGATGTTTACTGTTTATGTTAAGTAGTTTAATATAAATGATAGCTTAGTTAGATTTATATTACATTGTTTAAATTAAGTAATATAGATTAGATCGTTTAATTTAAGTAGTTTTTATTTCCTTTTCATAAAACATAAAAGATAAAAAAGAGATTCTTGGTTGTCTTAGGGCAGAAAAAACACATGATTTTTGCAGGTTTTAATCAAATCTGTAGGCTGTCCATAGTGTACATTTGTGAATAAGAAATATTGTAGTTGATAATTAGGCAGTTGATTTGAGTTATTATAATCATAATTAGTACCTTGTATATATAATAGTTGGTAGTTTATAATTAGAATAGTGTAGTTAGTTTAGTTTGTTTTATTAGTTTCTAGTTTCATTTAGATTTCTTAGCTCAGATCATTTCTCTCTGGTTTTCATAGAAGACCTTAGAGCGGCCAACGGAGCCGTTAAACTCGTCAGGGTGGTCCATTCCAAACGGCTTGGGTTATTTAGACAACCTCGGACCGGTTCCACTCTCCCAGTTGACGGACGGTCAATTTCGCCCGTCAACAAAACCCCCCCAAAAAAAATTGGCTCAATCTTCAAGATCAGAAGCTTTTCCATGGATCTTGAGGCTTTGATACCAACTGATCTACTGAGGAAGGAGATATAATGTGGAAGGTGACCAAACAATCCATTTTCTGGTAGTTGACGAAAAACTCAACAGAGGCGCATCATTTGTGTTTTTTTTTTTTTTCTTATATAATTCCTAACTCATAGCCCCCAAGATATATTATATAATATATAATCTCATTCTCATATCCCCCGAGACATTTAATACCTAACTCATTTAAACCCAAACCCTTATAATAATTGGCTCCCTCTACTCTTAACCTATATGACCTTTAACCCTTAAACCAATAACCCATATAACCTATAACACTTAGCAACTAACAATTATAATTAATAAAACTTAACAACTAATACCTAATTGCTAACAATATTAATCACTATCACCTTTAATCCATAACCAATATAGCCTCTAACTAACCCTAACAACCCACATCACCCTTAAATAGTATAACTATTAATCCACCCCTATAAACCCCTACCCTTATGACACCTATAATCTCAACTAACTTATATAACACCTAAAACCAACATAAATCCCACCCCCCAACCATTATCCCTCATAAATTTTATAACTACTAACATCAAGATATTTATAACCTCATGCCCCTTAATATTTATATCCATTAGCCACTATAAATCCTAACCCATATAACCTCCAAAACATCTAATAACTAATAACTTATTGCTATATATTCATAATCCTTGATTCTGATAACATTTATCACACAAAAACCTTATCCCTATAATGACTAATTTCCTCTAAAGCACTATCATGATTATCCCATATGGCTCATACCACTACTTACTAGTATAACCACTAATTAACTCTTATAACCTCAACCCATTATAATTGTATAACTTGTAGCACTTATAATGCTTAAAGTTCATAATTCTATAGGATTGTTGTTTGCTTGTGGAATTGATTATGTGAGTCATGTTTGAGTTTAGAAATCCTCCCATATTGTTATTGTATGTATCTAATCTAACCATGTTAAATTTCTGTCCATACAAGAACAAATTGAAAAACTTTCAACGTTAGCCCCATCCACATGTTAGTTATAAGCGGGATCAAGTACATGAGCAGGTGCACCTTATTATTGGCTTTTGATATAATAACCAAAGAATATTTGATTGTCGAATTGTTTGTTTGACTCATGGTTGAGTTCGGAAACCCTTATGTTTATCCTCTTTTTATGATGGATATTTCTCTCTATTAGGCTCTGCAGTTGCATGTTGGACAACCTTTTCAATGATATTTGTAACTAAAGGAGATAACCTGATCCTAATGCATGCCATAGAAAACCAATAAAGCCTCATGATCCCAATGCCCATATGCCAACTTTCAATTCAAGGCTAGGAATGACCAGGCCCAAATCAAGTGAAGGAAGAAAATTAATAAGGTACATGTGTTATCCTATTCCATGTCAACAACAGCTCATCCATTCACTGGGAAAACTAAAACCCAACAAATCGATGACTCCACTAAATTAGGGTTTATGGTTTACATGATGAATTGATGATGGAAGAAAGTGGGTGTGTAAGTCAAATTCAAGTCCAAAAACCATGCCATATCATTAAGGCATGTGAATAGTCTATCCATGTAAAATTTCAATGAATTCATAAATAGTTTGAAAAAATTTCAACGTTGGCCCCATTCATAGGTCATTGTTGTCCATGTTTAGTCCTAGTACAATTTCCTTGTAAAATTTGTATAAGATATTTGGAGAATTATAATTTTGAAGGTGTTATGCCTATTCCTACACACCGCGACAAAATCACCTCTCATTGACAGTCAGTGTATTGATCCCTTTTAGTTTTGGGTTGTTAGTATTTTCAATTGCACACACCTTTCAATCTAGGCAAAGTTCAATTAATGTCTCTTGTTATTGTAGGGTTATAAAGCCTCGTGATCCCAATGCCCATATGCCTCCAATTATCTATTCAAAGTTCAATTAATGTGATTTGATGCCCATATGCCTCCAACCTTGTGATCTAATGATCATTGGGTGACAACTGTCATGAAGGGTGATGACTAAGACTAGGGGAAACTTTCAATTCAAGGCTAGGAATGACCAGGCCCACATCAAGTGAAGGAAGAAAATTAAGAAGGTACATGTGTTGTCCCATTCCATGTCAAAAACAACACATCCATTCACTGGGAACAAATCGATCACTCCACTATATTAGGGTTTATGTTTTACATGATGAATTGATGATGGACATACCTACATCGTTGGTATGATTAGGCACAGTCGCACAGAGCTCCTCTTGGTTTCAAGAATAGTTCATTCTCTACTAAACAGGGGAAACCACGTGAAGGTATATCGTCAATGAGATCGTTGTCTCCTACATTTGGATGATCAACTTATTCATCTGACAGATCGACTACATGAGCCACCTACTCCTGATCTGCATAAGATTGATATTCTTCCTCATTATTATCTTCATCCTCGGCCACATGATTATACTTTACTGGTCTTCCTCTTGGATCATATCTAACAACGTATGACCAACCCGCTTTACCAGGTACCTCTGAGTAAAATACTTGCTCACATTGACTTGGAAGAACATAAGGCTTTGTACCTGGTTCAAATTCCCTTGTATTAACCAAGGTAAATCCATTATCATGCTCAATAACAGTTCTTTCAGGATCACATTCATGCATCTGTAGTTTGTACCATTTAACCTCAAACAAAACTATTTTAAAGGAATTAAAATAACACTCAATTATATCCTCCAAATAGCCATTGTACCTATTCTTAGTTTCTTCTAGATTTATGTCACTTCTAGAGGAAATGTAGGTGACCTTAAACACTGCAGTTATCCCACAATACGAGGTTTTCATCTTATCATCCAACATTTTGATACGAAATTTACGACCATTACACCACATAACCTTGTGATGTTTCAACTACAACATGGACAACAAGTAAAAAATACATTGCCAATTAATAATCCTCATATAGGACTTACTGAATATATATTTCAAAAATTAAACAAACCAAATACATTGAAAAATTGGGAAAAAAACTAGGAAAATGTGGGTAATAAATTTAACTTGCATGTTTATCTTTTAAACCAAAGGCTAAATCAACTTCTCTTGATGTAAGATCAGGAAATTGATCTCGATGATGATGTGTTGTTTTAATCATCTTACTCACCCTCCCTTCCCATGATAACCTATCGGAGTATTATTCAGTATATTCTATCAATGCTCCATCCAATCAAGGTTGTTTTGCAATGGCATAGTCAATACACTCTCGATCACTTATATGATAGCATAACAATTTAATATCGTTAATTAGCTATTGTTAATAGGAATAATTTGTGTGTGTAATATATTAAATCTACATCAACATCTAATAATTACCTTTCAGTCCTCATTTTACCTTGCTTTCCCCAATGGGACCTCCCTTCAAAAATTTTGATGGAGTCGAGATGCCAAATGCAAGGTACATTCATATTTTCTATTTGGATCGGATATTGACTATATAACATGGTTTGATATGCCATATATCCCTCAACAGAACCCTTTGGATGTGCTCTTTGTCTAACAATCTTCAATGACTTCCAATTGCCTCTCCTATCGCTTTGATTTTGTGGTAATGGCATGTTATAATTCAATCTCCTCAACTTGGTGTATGGGAATTCTTATTACATTGAAAATTTTTGGAGGTAGATACTATTTCATTTGACACATTAATTAGAGAATTTCTCTCTTCCAATACCTTACATCTTCTTTATGGATTTCTTTTGATGATATCTACCTACAAATGTCGATGCAATAGAATAATATCAAGGCATACATAGAATTGCAGATAAAATATAATATGTCAATAAGTTCAGCTACAAATCACATAGCATGTACATTTCCCTTATAAAACAATACTTACCTCATTTATTTGCCAATTACATAAATAATTTGTTTTATGTTGTTGTCAAAGTCGTCGGGAGAGATAAAAGGTAGAACATGTTGTAACAAAAAAAAAAAAAAATTATTATTATTTTCAAAGTACATACCAATATACAGGAAATATGTTCTACTAATTACCTTAATGAATGTATGCCAATCATGTGTTTAACCCCACCAAAAAACACCTTTTTAGTTAAGATGTTTTGTATGTTCAATGAAAATCCCATGGGAAATTTAATTTTTAGAATGACCTCTTTTACAATATTGCTCTGTTGCTACGTCAATAACCAAGGAATACTAATATTTGTTTCATGACCATCGCCATTGGAATTAATAATAACACTTTGTATGTGATTAGCTTTCTGGATGTCACAACAAATCTTTCGATTCTCTCTATTTGTTAGTCCATACATCCTAATATCCGTTATAACAATTATGTTATAACCTTCCGACCATTGTATCAAACAAATGAACTATTTGTAAGTTCTCATAGTATTGATCTCTTGGTGCATCGGGTAGCTTTTCATTCCTCATGGAATCCCCATTTGTGCCTTAGCACGACATTCATGAAACATCAACAAATTGAAATTAACACTATTAATGGGACAAAATGAAATTAATACTAAGGAAATTAACCAAAGATTTATAAAATATGTCATACATAAAATGAATTTGTGTACCTTGATGATTTCTAATATATTCCAACTTCCATGGCCGAGGTCTCATTCTTAGAGTGGTTTTTTCCATTTTTTTCTTCTTTACCATTGAAACTTGCTTTGTTTGTAGTTCGATAACTATAGTTCTTAGGAAGAAAGTGCCTATACTCATCAAACACTTCCTTTCCTAAACTCCTTGAGCGATGAGATTTCATCCTCATATGAAAAACCGGGCATGCAAGTTACCCTTTGTTTGAAGACCTACAAGATATATGAATTAATGTAGCATCAAATTAGAGTTACAATTTAAAATAATGCATGATGTTTTCAATATATATATATATATATATATATATATATATATATATATATATATATATATATATATATATATATATATATATAGATAGATATAATATTAAATCACAAAATAAGTAACAATATACCACAAAAATGTGTTAACCCGAGGAGCATCATGAATTGTACATGATAGTATTCCATGGAATTGAAATCGTTTTGCCCTATTGGTCTAGAGAAGTCATACATAGTGACACCCATAAATTCAAGAACTCATCGATAAGAGGCTCAATAGTGTAAGTTTTAAACCTATGAAGTAAAGCAATGCATATAGATTCTTAAGAAAAATAGAATTTAATCAATGGCTCATTCACATGGTACAGAGAGATTTATCCGAAACCCTCAACCGGAAAACCTTTCTTATATTCATTATGTTCACCCATTCACTATACAATATATACAATGTTTTCAGGTATTCCGTAAATACCAAAACCCTAACAATCCCTTAATCAGGGATTAATTTACCATGCTAAAATAGAAAATCCACTAAACGTAGCAAAAAACACCCAAAATTTTGGTACGTTGCCCGGGCTACTACCGATTGTCGAGATGTTGTGTGGCGTAACCCGGGGGCATGCCACCCCTCTGGGACCCCCCTAAGAATCTTTCGGCACCGCGGTACAAGCCAGAGCACTAGTGCAAGGGATCTGCTTCGGTTATCCTATGTCGACAGCCCACACACACACACATGTAAAGAATATAACACAGACCATAACATTTTCTCCCACTTGTTGTTTTTCTTTTCATCGAGGTCCTAGGGATTATATAGTCAACAATCGGTAGAAATGCCCATTGTTACTCTACACCGGGAAAAAAATTATGTGCTCACGGACTTTGTCAATGAATCTGGAATTCAACAAGTGTCAGCCTTTTCCAGTAACACCTTCTTCTCCTCAACCATGTCTCACAAAAGTGATATCGTACATCAATATGCTTTGTCTTGAAATGGTAGTTCTTTGCTAGGAATATTTCACTCCGGTACGTCACAATCTAATCTCAGCGCTTGTTGTACCAACCCAATGCACGAACACAATATTTGAAACCATACTACTTCCTTGCTTGCATGAGTGGTTTCCAATGTATTCATCTTCTATAGTTGAGAGTGCCACTATAGCCTATATTTTTTCTCATCCAAGCGATTGCTCCTCTAGTGGGTTAAACACATACATTCTTGTAGATCTTCTATGATCAAAATCTCCAGCCAGGTCTACATCAACAAAGCCATGTATGTCCACCACTCGTAATCGGTCTTCCTTGGTAGCACATCCATAATTGGTGGTGCCACAAGATACATGAAGACCCTCTTTCGCGACCAATCAATACTTCTTCCACTGGTTTAAACATAACTGCTCAAAAATCCCATTTCATGTGAAATGTCTGGTCTAGTGTAGACCATTTGCATACATCAAACATGGCTGCCTTGGCGGCATGCAGGAACATGGGTCATGTCTCTTCTTAGATCCCTATGTCTTGGGACAGCGATGCGTAGATAATTTTACACCCTATGGGAATAGGAACATGGCCAGGTTTACTCCCATGCATATTAAACCTGCATGATATCGTCTCAACATATTTTCTACAGTTCAACTTGAGAGTTTCCTGTTTGCGATCTCTTTTAATCTCCATTCCATAATGAAGTTAGCAGCATTGAGATCCTTCATGTCAAAATTTGGAGGATAGTTGTGATTTCACCTCCTTGATAACATCCATGTTATTTCCTACCAACAACTTATGTCATCAACATACAACGCACTACATAAATTAAGTGATTACCACCTTTCTTGGAATATACACAGTGGTCATCCTTGCTTCTTACAAATCCTAATTCAAGGATGTATGTGTCAATTTTGGTACCACATCCCTGGGTGATTGTTTTTAGACCATGTTGACTTCTTTGGCTTCTGGACCGATCTTTATTTCCCTTCAACTGCCAAAGCCTTTTGGGCTTCATGTAGATTTCTTCTTCAAATCCCCATGTAGGAATGTTGTCTTCACATCCATATGTTCCACTTCAAGATCAAGAGAAACAACAATAGACAAATAAATCCCAATGAAGTTAATTTAGCAATGGGAAAAATATCACCAAAGTCAATTCCCTCTAACATGGGAATAACCTTTTGCTACTAACCAAGCTTTGTATTTCTCCACTTTACCTTGTGCATTCAACTTCTTCTTAAGCAACCATTTCTACCAACTGTTTTCTTTTCAGGCTGACAGCAACTCAATATATCCCATGCCTCATTCTTATCCAAGGCATCCATTTCTTCAACCATGTTTTCTTCCAAGGTTTGTATATCCTCTGATTTCATTTTTGCCAAGTAGTTAGGATCATCGTCAGTAATAGATAAAGATAAATTGGAATGGAAATCAGGTGACAATACCTTTATGGTTTCCTTTTATCTCTCGATCTCCTCAATACTAGCATATGAGGCTCTTCTTCTTCTACTACTACCTCCTCTTCTTCAGATGATTGATTTTGCACCATCCAAATCAAGCTCTATTTTCTGGCGAGTTTTCATCTTGCGTTGGTAGATTCATGTTTGGACACATCTTTTACCTCTCTAAAACAACATCCACCGACGTAAGTAGTCTTCTTGGTTTCTGGGTTACAAATTTTATGACCTTTCACACCATCTTTATAACCAATAAAGATACACTTTTTAACCTTTTTTATCCAACTTACTTCTATTTTCCTTTTGGAACATGTACATAAGCATCACAATAAACACTCTAAGATGTTGAAGAGGGTTTCTTTCGAGTTCTTCCATGTAGAGTTTTCATCATCCAAGCTCAAAGAGGCGTCGTTGACCGGTAACATGTTGTACTTACTTCTCTACCAATTCTTGTCTAACTTGGCATGAACAGGCATGCTCCTTGATTTTTCCATCGATTGTCATGTTCATCAACTACGTAACTCCATTTTGTTGAGGAGTGTCGATTTCGTCCATTTGCCTTTCTATACCACACTTCTTGAAATTCAGGTATTTCGTGGAATTATCCACCATTATCTGTTCTCGGTACCTTTATTTTCTGCAATGCGATTTTCTACGAGCCTTAAACTCTTTAAATTTATCAAACGCCTGATTTCTTTCTAAGAAAATAAATCATGTGTTCGTGAAAATCATCTATGAATGAAACATAAATACCGCAGTTACCTAGGGATGGAACAAGAACAAGTCCAAACACATCCAGCATATTGTATCAACTCTAAGATCCCTTTGCTCTTGTAGCACCGGATGGGAATCTTACTTTCGATTATGTTTACCATATGCAATGTTCACAAAAAATCAAAATCCAGTGCAATTAGACATACCTTCAACCATAACTTTACCATGTAGTGTTGAAGGCCCTTTTCTCCAATATGTCCAGGTCTTTGATGCTGGTCTTCTTTTAGGGGACAATATTGGTCTTGTCTTCTTACTATTTCTCTTTTAAATTTCGCAGAACTATTACACCCATTAGTATAAGTGCTTCCTAGCAAATTGTATAGATTTCCACAGCAGACTCCCCTCATCAACACAATTGCTCTATGTACCATCTTGCAAGTGACCTTTCCAAATCTGATATCCACTCTGCATCATCCATCTTGCTTACAAATATTAGGCTCATGGCTAGTTTTTGGAATGTGAAGAACCCCGGGGATAGTTCTAATCCTTCCATCTGTTGAGTAGCTTAAACCTTCCACGTCCCAAGATTTTTGTTTGTCGAGTCGTCTCCTAGGAATACATCACCACCATACATTATTTTTCATATTTAGAGAACCATTCTTGGGAAGATATGGTATGATGCACAGTGGAAGTAACCATGCATCATGATACGCATGTGTGCTTGAAGATACAGAGTAAGCATCATCTCCTTCTTCAGTGGATGTTTTCATCTTTTTGGAAGAGGTACTATCAAATCCTTTGGTTTATCAACCTTCTTAGACTTGCAATCTTTCTTATAATGCCACATTTTACCACACTTCCGGCATTTTCTCAAATATTTTCACGGAGACTTAGATCTACACAGCAGATTTATATCTCCACCATGAGAGAACAACTACATCCTCATACTTCAATGTAGATTGAGTGGGGTACTACCTATTGCTACAACCAAATTATCCAAAGATTACGGAAAATAACATAACAAAGTAATACACTTATCTTCTTCTTCAATCGCAATATAGCAGGCCAAGTTGACTTACCATGGTATTAAAGGAATTTAGATGATACGTCGCGAGAATATCCATATTCCATCCTAAGATGATATGACTTCTTTCGAAGAAACAACTTGTTTACCAGGGGGACTTTGATTGATACAAATTCCCCAACTTGTCCCATAGTTCCTTGGCTATAGATTCTCGCGAGACATTCAACAAAACCGAAACTACCAGTACACCACCTACTAGTATGTCCAACTTCTCCCAATATTCCTTGACATACCAGTGGGTGGTGTCTTGGTAGGTTGTGTACCAGTAGCATGTGTGCTAGTAAATGGTGTACTAGTAGCTATGTACCGGGATCCACAACAATCCATTGTTCTTTGTCTACAAAAGGTCCTCCATATTCATCTTCCACAGCTCAAATTTTCAGTTGAACTTCCTCATCTAATTCTAGAAGAACTCCCCATTCCTCTTTTTGCACTCGTCACCACACTAAAAGCTCCCACTAAACCCGGGTTTATCCTTAGACCAAGATAAACTTGATCTATCAAGACCGAACCAAACCCTCAACAATAAAGGTGTCCCTTTGAAGCCAAAATGAGCTATGATACCACATGTAAGTTTTAAACACAATGAGTAAAACGATTCATATATATTCTTAAGCAAAAGGGAATTTAATCAATGGCTCATTCAAAAAGTACACAGAGATTTATCGGAAACCCTCAAGCAGGAAAACCTTTCTTATATTCATTATATGAATTTCACCATTCACTATACAATATATACAATGTTTTTAGGTATTTCCACGGATACAAAACCCTAATCCCTTAACACGGGATTAATTTACAAAACCGCTAAAAATAGCAAAAACCACCCAAAAGGGGTGAGTATTTGCCGGGGCTACTGCGCTCCGTTGCCGAACATTCTTGTGTGGGGGCATGCACGCCCCCACAGGACCTAGGAAGCGCCGTTGCATAGCCTGTGAAGGCATAGTGCAGGGATTGTCGGACACAGTTGTCAAACCTGACGTGCGCCCACACACACATGCAAAGATATAACACATACACAACAAACTTGTATGTTCATATCTTTAACCTAGTACATACCTAATTGGTTCAACATGCAGCATGATTAATTATACTATCTGTATGGGTTATATATAAAATAATTACCGTACGCGAGAACAAGAAATGAAGAATATTTTTCATGCTTTAAAGCAAATAAAAAGATAATTAAATACCTTGAACAATCATTGCCAACATTTTGTGTTCTATCTTGATCGACATCCAAGAAGGAAAGTTATTGTTTATAACAAAAAGCCACCGGTCACATATGAAGCTCTCCAAATGGATTGACACCATCGGATACAAGTGAGTCTAACATTACGAGGTTCTTCTTTAAAAATGACCACTTTTCTTCAATGTAGTTCAAAGTAGAACCATCTGTAGGAATTTGAATAACATCGTCACCATTTTTTCTTTAATGCGGAAATCCATAAACTATGCTATACTTTGCCAGCTGAACAACCGCTGGAAACATGAAATTATCGGAATATATATTGAAGAGACACATTTTTTGTTACTTATCGGTTTGATATCTACTTATTTGACATTGGGCGAACAAGGCTCTGTGCATATTGTCCATTGTATATGATATGATCATTAGGACATGCACCAAATGCTATGAGTGGTCAATTTCTTTCATAATCCACGGATATTTCTCGATATGTGTGTGGCAAAATATTTGGCGTCGATTGTGGCAGAAGTGCTAACAATTACAAAATTATAGGCAATAGAATTAATGTAAACAATATTAATCATCAATATCTCATCTAATATACTAATTTAGAAATTAGAAAACAATAGCAATATAGGAAAAATTGAGCCTTTTAAGTATTTGCGAACATGTAGGCATATAAATAATTAACAAATTAAATACCTTAGTATGTTTGTGAGGCATGTGTTTGATAAACCATTCAAAACCTTGGTTCTGTAACAACAATATAGCAAACAAAATATTTGTTGTTGAGGAGCCTTCATAAAGAGGTTGGCGTGACTTATCGAGTAGAGGATCAAAATCATGACCATCATCCTGGTTGTACTCATCCATTAGAATGATGTCCTTTGAACAATCTGTGTATCTCATCTTTCTGATTTGAGTCACTAATGTTATCTCCATCCACATCATCATTAATAACTTGATCAACGACTTCAATATTCTAATATCTAAGTTCATCACCACAGCAAGGGTATTTACGCTTAGTACTTGGTAAATAACTCTCACGGAGATTGACATTTTGGGGCATCGTCTATATATATTTAAAAACAGCATGAGAAAAGTTAGTGTGTATAGAAAATATAAAAATCTCGATAAGAAATATTCCTAAAATTCATGACATGTTGGTTATATTAGGAGAATACATTAAATATTGAATCCTCTTACCAAAGGGCGATATTCATAACCACCTTCAACATTCCCCTTCTCTCTACAATGTCTTTGAGATGTTGTTGTTAAAAGTATTTTTCTTTGCAATACTCTGCAATCATAGAAAGGGCAACATTTCATCGCCCTAGCCTCTAATAATTTATTATATATAAGAACGGCCTATCATTTTTAGTTCTTGTGACAAATCCTTGTTACAACAAATGACCAATGTACCCTACACCATACCAAACAATAAGTTATCAAATTTTTATATTTTATCTACTCCTTTCGATTATGATATGTTTATTTATATTGACCTACAATCCTCACAATTATTTCTTCTAAGACATTTTGACTTTTATTATCGATTAACTATTAAGATAGATATGCTTCAATTGTACTATAGAGTATTATGTACTGAATAACCATTGAAAATAATTACACACCATTTACTTGGCTGGTCAGGTACAAACACTTGAATCACTCGACACCATGCACTAGCCTCTAAGTTGTTTTGTGAATAGAAATATTAAATGTTTCGAAGACTGCTAAAAAAATAATTCCAACCACTTGTCATCCATAATTGGATTGGGTTGGTTTAAATTATGGCGTGTTGATTTTCATGTACATACAATGGTCACAATTTTAAAAGACTTACAGTGGTCATGTTTTATTTTCTAACACTTTGGCATGTTCTCATTTTTCGTTTTCTGTCTAGTAGATTTCATCATGTTATGGTAGATTTAGCCATGAATTTTTTATATTTTAGATCTTGATCCTTATTAATAGTGTATAAACAAGTTACATCAACACAAACTAAAGTTAATCACTACATCTAGAATTGCATGCATGATTATAAAAATTGAGAGAAACAACATCACACATATAAGAAAGGGTATGTGGATTTTGTGAAAGTTGAAACAGATATACTTTATTTATATTGGAAGACTATGGTGTAATCATTAGTTCATTTGTTAAAGGTGCTTAGTCATAAGCCAAGAAGTTAAAGGTGTCTATTCATAAGCTAAGATGGTTGAGGTGGTTAGTTAAAAGTGATTGTTATGTACCTAATCACGACATAGATAAACACTTTATAATAGATCATATATTGTTACAAATGTTTTCTTTATATAATAACGACATATATATACCTAACATAGTTTATGTATCTTATTTTATAAACATGAGTTTCCTCCTATCTTATATATACCCTAACTTATCATTTATCAATATAACAATCAACTCAAGATTTTATTCATGGAGATTTATTCCTTCATTTAATTGAATTAGTAAGTGCTAGACAACCATTAGTTGTGCAAGTATCCCAACCATTATTGTCACTCATGTTATATTATTTTCAATTTATACAAGTGTGATCCTTTTAATTTTAAGGGATGTAACAGAGTGGTATCAAAGCTTCAATCAAGATTTGTTGGTTGTTTTGTTAGTTCTCTTTAAATGAGAAAATGACAATCAATTACTATCATTTCTCCAATCAGGGTTGAGTTTCAAGAGAAATTCCATATCATTATCAATGAAAAGAGAGACATTATAGCAATTGAAGGGAAAAGGGTATGTGGGTTCCATAAAAATAGAATATTATGGAATCCACATACCCTTCCATAGAACTCAACAGATCAAAATATGAACCTGCGATACTGTGCTACATATAATATATTGTTTAGGAAAAAACAAGCTAAATGAAGTTTGGACATTTGAACAAAAATTTACAAGTTAAATGAGTACATCAATAAAAACACTAACCTTGAAAGTTCAAAATGTGAGCTGTAGATCAGGAATTGGATTTGTTCAACCGATTGGGTGATGAAAAAATAAACATCTCAAACACATGAAATATGGTACTACACATATAATATATTATCAAGGAAAAAACAAGCTACATGAAATTTGGACATTTGAACAAAAATTTACAAGTTAAATGAGTACATCAATAAAAAAAACATACTAACCTTGAAAGTTCAAAATCTGAGCTATGTAGATCGAGAATTGGATTTGTTCAACCGGTGGGTGACGAAAAAAATAAACATCTCAAACAAAATCCAATAACAGTGTATATATATATCAAATAGTCAACTAGACGTTAACACCGATCATTGAGATAGGAAAAAATTTCGTCGCGATTACCACGAACTTTCGTGGCAATAGTGATGAAAATCCCGACTAGGTTAAAATAACCTATTCGTGGATATTGCGATGAACTTTCATGGCAATATCGACAAAAATCCCGCCCTTTTAAAAAAAAAGATAAAACTAATGGAAACGTGGAAAAAAATTGTGGAATAATCCGCCCATATGTACTAGTGTCAGTGTTGTAAATTGTGCTTTGATACCAATTTGTAACATCCCCAACCACCTACTGGGCTATCCCACTTCAAAACTTTCTTGCTCTAATACCATTTTGTAACATACCCAACTTCTTAAATGGGAACTTCACACCAAAAAATTATCTTGTCATCATCTCTGATACCATATTGTAATGTTTCCATTACCAACAACTAAACAAGATTGCTCTGATATGAAATAAAACATACAAATACTTTTCAATGCATGGTTTTTTTTTCTAGTTTTTTCGTGACCTGCGGAACTATCCTGTGGCTTGAGAAACTATGACTCAGGGGCATCTAAGCCATCAAAATCACTTGGGAATCACACCCGTCCTGAACCACACCAACCCTTAACATGGCTGGATTTTTTGTCCTTGCAGGTTTCGAACCGGTGAATTAACATCACGGATGCCTTAACAGCACACTTCAACACCGATTTTACTACACCTTGAGGACTCTGCAATGCATGGTTACATATATAATCATAAAAAAATTATACACGCAGCATAAACAACATAAACCCATGAAAAAAAATGCATAAGTATTATTGCAACACATGGTTAATATACAAATAACACTTATCTTTGATTAAAGGTACAACAATTGCGTGAAAACCTTCCACGTTCCTCCCAACGTTATATTGCACTGCTCATCACTCTTAGCAGTGGGTCACCCCCTTGCTAGAGCTAAACTCCACTTGGGTAAGGGTTCCTAGCCAAGCTAATTTATCTCAATAAATAAGAAACTTCAATCACAGGTAACTCAATCATAGGTGACTCAATCACGGGATACTCTGTCACAGATGCCAAGTCATACTGAAAACCTACAGTCCCTCATTGGCCAAATGCCTTTTCCAACCCAAGAAGTGTGCCCCTTCTCTACTCAATATTCCTTCGAATGCCCCACTTCCCTCTAGGGGCTTCAACAACAGGTCATACAAGAATTCTCAGAGCCATTTCACTGTAGTTTGGCACCTCGAAAAGATACTTCCCTGCAATTATCTCACCTGGAGAGAATGCAATGTCCCATAGTCCTGACAACCCACCTCTTTAGTTTATCTCTCCAAGATAATAAATGTATAGGTATCTGCGATAGTAATCAGTAGAATACATATCATAGTAGCAATAGGGTTCAATGACAGTCACAGTCGGACCTAGTTCATAGTTTCCTCCTTCCATGAATCATCGAATCCCCCCCAAAAAGGTACTAAGTCCAAACTATCTGGATGCATGTTACCAACTTGACACTTGTCACATTGAGAACTGTATTCGGACCAAATGTCCCCCTCCTTCAGACATAGGATTAAATAATATCCACACTTTATGTTTTTAA
>SNQJ01S0125083.1:41297-60469 GCA_010110895.2 Picea sitchensis | reverse complement strand
CCCACACTCAGTTTTATGCAAAGTTTCCATTCAACATCCATTTAATAAATAAATAATATGCATAACACTTTGGTTTTTCCATTGCTATCACAACATCCATGAAACATTAAATATAAATTTATTTTTCTTGTATGAGAATCATTTTAGGTAATTATCATTATGGATATCTTAGAAAACACATTGTTTGGGAATGTCTTGGTGTATTTGACTTTGAATGAGTAAAAGGGATGGATGTAAAAGGAGTCACACCTCGAATAGTGAAAGTGTAATGGAGAGATGAGATATTATGTGTAATCCTTACAATTAAAAACCAAATACATTAACCTATTGATCAAAGAAAACTAGAAATGGGGCTATAGATGGTACTCCCAAAAGCTTAAAGAAATAATACAGTGTAATACTATGTTGTATCAAGTGGTTTGCACATCGAGAAATCACAAGACAATAGTTTTATAAGTTTATGTGTAATTGGGAAATGCTGTAGGGAGTTAACAATGCTAAGGATTGAGGTTGTTTGGATTCTACCAACTTGATGTGTTGTTGAACATAGCATAATGTGTGTAGTGTAGCTATTTTTCCATTAACATATGGAGTGAACTATTCCTATGCATATATCATTGAAACACCAAATTATGCAGACCCCCCACCACCTCTTGGGGTTCGTGTGACCTCTCAGTCTAGGATCGTTCAAACTATGGAGCGGAATTATCTCTCGGGCCAATGTTGAGCCCTCAAATTCATATGTTGCAGGACTCTTTCCTGTTCCCCGCATGTGAAGCCAAGTTTGCGAGGGTCCTAACGCATCGATGAAGTCCTCCACGTGACTTCGGGATAAAACCACGGGCCAAACTCCCCTTTTAAAATCAAATTCGACACTGGCCCCCTTTTCCTGGCGGAAATCACATGTGACCATGGGCTATATCCAAGCGCCTAGCTGACAGATGCTAGTTCGGTCCTCCAGAGCTTCAGGATCCAAGAGTCTTGACAAAATACTCTCAAATTTCCTCCGAACGCTGAATTAGGGAATAGACAAACAAAAGAGGGGATCAATGACTTGAAACACATGCTAAGATCTACAAATCACAGTAACTCTGGGGCTACGGGCTTCAAATATTTCCACAGCTTGACCACCACTTCCTCCTGAATACACGAATGCCAAAGTACTTGGTATCTACATCCCACCTTCTTCCAAAAACTGATGGCTATGATGGAATTCAGAACTCCGAGCTTTAGGACTTTTCCCGTCTCAGACTGCACTTCTTCTCGAACTAAGAACATGCAGATCAGACGACCAATGCTTCACCATAGATTGACAATCTATATTAACTCTGCACTCTAGGATTCAAATGTTTCCACCGCGCAATACTTCTAATCCCCTGGAGTGCTCAACTGGCGAACTCATGAAGGTATTAATCAAGGACTCACATTCCCTGGTGGATGGACGATTCAGATCTATTCCAGGCTTTGGGACTTTGGGAATTTATGCAACACAACCCCTTACTACTTCTGAAATCCGAATTAGTGGAGTTTATATCTGCCTTCCACATGTCCCTCTCTGATCAATGGTCGATAAATACTCTGGCTTTCGGGACTTCAGGAGTTCTTGAACCTTAACAACTTTCACCCAATTTCCTCTGGAGTGCCAAATATCCAAACACACATTCTGTCGCCACGTGCACCCGACGCCGATGGTTAGGATCTGTTCCAGACTTTAGAACTTCAGGAACATCTCCTCCTGTTAACATGATGACTCCAATCTGTCGAAGTTATGCACTCTCGAACTATGCTCTATTTGCTGACACGTGGCCTTATGATCAATAACCAAGATCTGCTCCAGGACTTCAAGACTTCTCACGCCAAAGTCACTCTGACTCACATTCCTCAGGATAACTAGACTTCCAGACTATGCTATATTTGTGGACACATGTTCTCTGTCTACCAACGACTCAGATTAACTTTGGCCTTCAGGAGTTCAAGAGATTTTCTTTCTCCGAAACACATGCCTAAGAACTTCCAAACTTGTGAAGTCCGAAGGGCTTAAAGGGGTAAACTTGTACTAATCACCTGGATCCGACGATTTTCAATGCTCGCACTTAGATATGATGACTGATATCTATTCTCCTCCTCTGCATGATCCTTCTCCCATCTGGGATAAAACCGACAGTCTAGATTTCTTCTGAAGCTGATCTGACGATTGTTGTATCTCCCTCCTTTGCTACTCCACTTCCCTTCGAACTTGGGATATTTGAAAGGTTCCAAAGGCTACGAAGTTTGTTTGCATTTGATGTAACACTCTCCCTCATGAGCTTTCGACTCCTTCAAGGTTTCAACAGAACTTGACCCTTTGCTCCTTCAACAAAACCTTATGCCCTCCTCGAAGCATGACGCTCTTTCTCCTAAGCTTTAGCACTTGAAATACTTGGCCTTTGGCTCACTTATTGCATGAAGTTTCCTTAGGACTTAATGGTTTATGAAAACCGCCCACACACTCCTTGTGGTCCTTCCAGAATCTAGACCTTAAAAGGTACTTGACCTCTGCACACCTTGCAGGGACTCTATGTACACTTTCACTATTCCTCTTGAGCTTGTAAGTGCTCAGACTTCAAAGGGTCTCAACCCTTTCTTCTCCAAATGATTTCTTGTGCCCTCCCAACACTCTGCGCTTCTTCTTCTGAGATTTACCAACACTTCAACAATGTGTTGGCTTGGTGCACTCCTTGCACTTTTCTTTCTTCTATGAGTCTGGGGACTGTAAAGACTCACCTACACACTCCTTGCGTTGGCTCTCAGAGTATTCAATAAATCTGATGTGAACTCCTTCTACAACCTCCTCCTTGAGATTTTACACTACTCTGAGTGCATGCACACTCCTTGCACTATCCCTTCTGAGATTAAGAATAGTTCTGGTGTGCCCACCTGGCACGATCCTCACATAACTCCTAAATGATCTATCGCACACTCCTTGCGCTGGCATTTTAGATTTATCTAACAACTCTAAGGTGCACTCCTTTCACAACTGTGAGATCCCAAAACACTTAGAAAACTACAGACAAATAATTCTATCTGTTCCTGCAAAGGGAACACTTACACATCCATAGCATTCACAAACTTACATAGAATACATTTAGATACATTTAGAAAACTCATGAAACATACACATAGTAAATCATAAAACATGTAATTTTTCTCTTTGTATTAAACTCTGAATGCTAACTACAATGTGTACAAAGCTGGACTGCAACAAAGTCTTCAACCCTTTCTCCTCTCTTCTCTTCTCTCCTCTTCTAACTGCAAACAACAAAAAACCCACTCCTCTGGGTATACATTACATACATTTATACATGAGGGGGCTTCTCGATCCTTCCCTCCAGATCACCTACTTCTTTCACATCTAATTAAATGTATCCATATCACTAATCCACTATAGTAAATACTCATTTACATCTTCAGATCTGAGGCGATGCTCAAGATCTATACAACTACAACCTATTAAAGGCGACTTTCCATTCAGACTGTACAATTATAGTGGCTCGACTTTCCTTGAGCCTTACAAAATTTAACTACATTATATTTTTAATTTAAGTTCAAAATGAGAGGGATGGCACCTCTCTTCCCTTGAAACTCATTCCTCCTAGTGCGCTGCTGCGCTGGCTCGCTGACGCATTGATGAGGTGGAGTGATGCTCCTGCATCACCAAGTCACTAAAGGAGAATGTTTTGGTCACTACTGTCCAAATGTTGGGAAGTGAGGGGATTAAAAACCAACAATATAATTCAATTGACAATAATTCCATAGAGGACCAAATTATAGGTAGAGGGAAATGTGTATGGCCTCCCAGCAAGGCAATACAAACATGAATACTCAATAATGAAACAAGCAACATAAAAACCTTAAATAAACAAAAAACAAAACAATCAATTATATATAATAGACACATACATTACCTTAGATAAAACAAAAAGGAAAAAATACAACACTAGATGGTGTGCTCAGACTTTATTTCTTAGCAATAGCATAATTACAATGGTGTTTTGTCTATCTGGAACATTTCAGAGTACAAATTTAGAAATTTCTAAGAAATTTCTCTCTTCTCTACTAAAGAACCCCTTCTATACAATTTTGCAGAAATTTATAGGAAAAATTAGCTTGCTAGGATTAGCTAGAAGGCTAGGCATTCACAGCTCTTCATCTACCTAAATCCAACACTCTTCTTATAATTTGTATGTTTTGTAGCAATGGTCTTGTTCACGATTCCTTCATAATTTTTCTTTCATTGTTTTAATACTTTAATTATTTAGCGTTTTGATTGACAATGTAACACTTTGGATAAAGTGGTAGAAAATTGAACAAGTGTGTGGCCCTTCACATTTTTAATAACATCCCCCAACCTTGTCATTAAATTTGTAGCCTAGAGCTTCACTTTTGTAGCCATTCTTCTGATTTTGTCAAGTTTTTTCATTGAGTTTGTTGTATACCTAATCCTCATGATTATGGTATTTTGTAAATATTATTTAGGAAGAATATGAAGAGTCATAGATGATAGGAAGAGTTATTTGGACATATTGGAAGATGAAACCAAATTTTACTTCCTCTTGTATATATGCATGATGCGAGTTAATAAAAAATAATGTAAGTGTGGAGTCACTCATTCTCTACCCATACCTAGCCTGGCAATGGCATCAAAGAAATTCTAAATCCATGATTCCCTCCTCTCATGTGTAGGAATGCATCCAATTATTCACTCTATGAGTCTATCTACCACAGGCATAAATGCATATGTTATGGTATTGGTGGTTCTATACTCCTTGGTAATAAACTCTATGTATTTATCCACTTGGAGCTTAGGGAACTGTTGAGGGTCCCAGACATTGTAATCAACATATTTGAGCACACATATTTTTCCAAATGGGAGGTTTTCATGTATGATGCTGAATAGTAGCACAAGATCATGAATCAATTGTTCTTTAATGACTTTGGACTTTGGGCATGCCTTAGGTTTTCTATAAGAATCCATGATGGGATATATGGAAGGAGCGGGAGAAGCAAAGGCCTAGTTTGCAGTGGTGGTGGTGGAAGCTATACAACAGGGAGAATCAGAGGAAGCAATAGAGGTGAACGGAGCACAGATAGAAGGTAGTTATATAGAACCAAGGAAAACTATGCAATGGAACCACGCTATCACAATTCATAGAAAGGAAAAATATAGTAGTAGGTTTGGAATGCAGAGAAATGGCCTAAAATTGAAACTTTCGAATGGCTTCTAGGTTGGAGGAAAACTTTGACATGGGACAAGATGCTTGCAAGGGAAATTAAAGGTCCTTATATTTTTTTTCTGTGCAATCAAAATGAATAAAATGCAAAGCAACTCACCAATACATTCCTTGAAGAAAGAAGTCTTTGGGATTGTGGAGTAATGATATTTAGAAAATCTAATCGAAGCAGGGAAAACATCATCTTTACCTTGGAGAACTATAGGGATGGAACTTTCAAAAATTCCATTTTTAACAAGATCTGAACTTTGTTCCCAAGGTTTATTCTCTATATAGTATGGAAAGAGTGTAATAAAATATTTTTCAAGGACAAAAAAAGAGGTAGAAATACATTATGGTAAATCATCAAATCAAACATCAATGAGACCATGAGGAAAAATCAATGGTCTCATATTAAGAATCTTGGTCAGTTAACCAATATCTTATACCGATTGATGGGGGAAGAGTTGTTGAATCATGTTTCATACCTTTCCTAATCCGCCTCTTCTATATCAAAAACTCTATTAAACTAGAATTGTTTAAACTTGTTTTCCCTTTCTTCAACCTCTTCATTTAACCGGCTTGAATTATTCCCTATTACAATATTGTTAATCAACCACTGAGACCACTGAGACACCGGGACAACTAGACCATTGGGCCAACACTTCAAAATGGGCCACCGCCTCACATCGATCCACCAGGTCACTAGACTATCAGGCCCCTCAGGTACTAATAATGCACTCTTTGTAAATTTTTTCTGGTTCGGTTAATTGGTCACTGGTCACTAGGTTGATTCTTCCAACCAAACTCTGAGATGCTTGTCCAATCAGGTCACTTCAATGCTAACTTTTTGAGGGTTTATTGTCCAGTCCATTTTCTCTTTCTCGATCATTGATATATTTTGATGATCAACGATCATGATTCAACAATGCTTCCATTGTGATTCTGGAAACCCCAATTTTTTTTTTTTTGAATTTGCTACCCTTCAGTTCAACACATAGCCTTCACTCAAATTACGATCGCCATCACTATATCTTCAATCTGTCTAGTCATTATAAAACAAACCAAGTTCATAGGACCAATTTAACCATTACAATGCATATACACACATAACTCTGGTTATCCATTCACAGATTCATTAACCATTAAAACACATCATCAAAGACACACACACACCAAAATGGAGGCATAAGAACACTACTTTCATTATACCCAACTATGTACATAAATCTCTACAAACCCTATCTAATTCTACGCTCCATCTGGCCTGATTTCACACTTTCTTGGCCACCTCCTGTTTAATACATTAGTGAAGGCTTACATAAATGCTTGGAAGTTAAAAACCTCTAAATCCAAAAAAATCCCCAACAATATCTTCTATCAACTGTCTCAACTCATTCTATCTTCTCAATTACTTCAATATGACTGAATCCTCCATACTTAGAAAAAATCCACACCACCCAACTAATTACTCGAACAAGTAATTTACATGGTAATTAGGAAAACAAATTACCTTCCTTCATAATAAATCTATCCTTCTCGAATCATTAAAATACAAACTTGAATTAAGGAAAATACAATAATTTCATTAAGGGAACTCACTCCCTTTGGTAAATTTCAATACCCCCCCCCTCCCCCCTTAAGCTTGCTCAACAAGGTTGATTTTGAGAGAATATGCTCCTGCATCACTCATAAAAGAATTCATCCATCGTTCCTGCATATTGTAATCAAGCGAGTTTGGAAAAGCGTTCCTTTTCCTTGATGTTCTGAAATCTCCTAAAAAAATACTTCCTAAATGTCTCTCATTCCCTTGATTGGATTTTGAGTGCCACCATAAGAACCAATTGCATGATGCCTTATCTAAGTGCAATGATGCAAAGTTAATTTTCTCCTCTTTGACATACTTCTTGCGTAACTCAAAATAACATTCAAGTCGATTAACCCACCTTGTGATTTCCTTGTTATTGTCTCCATCAAATCTTAGTACATCGAATCTCATCTTGTGCATAAATCCGTTAAAGGATCCAAAATTGGATGAATGTTTGGGGGGTGAAAAAATGGAGTGGTGAGAGTGGAAATTGTGGCTATTTGATTCTTTATTCCTCTTTTCCAATGGTGAAACACGAGCCTTGAGATCATCGTGGTTTTTAACCCACAACTTTAATCCTTGTTCCATGTCACCAAGTCTTCTGGAGAAATCATCCATCTCATTGATTTTTTTGTAAATTTTGTCTATACTGTTGATTTTGATAGATATCTCATCCATCGAGGCTTTTAATTATTTTATATCTACACCACTCAGTTTGATGGAGATCTTTCCCACATAGTTTTTTAATTCATTTAACTCGTCATTTAACTCTTTTTGGGGTGACTTATTTCTTGTGGTGGATGGCATGTTGCCGATGGCATCTCAGACCTTCCTTGAAGTTTTCGAATTTCTCATGGTTCCCTTTAATAGATTTTGATGCTACACTTTCAAGGTTAAATGTATTTAAACATTTTAAAGAAAATTATATTAATTGAAGTGAGTTGTGGGCTTCCTCTCTTAACTATGGTTTCATTGGCTTGAGTTTCTTTAGTGGCTCATAAATCTAAAAGTTGTATTCCACTTCTATGGTTTTTTTTAACTTGTATTTTAGTCTTCCTTATTCACACATTTTCACATGTTTGACCTTATTCCTATTTAGATTTAATTTGTTCGTGTCACACTTCGCAACCTTCACACATGTGATTTCCAATCCAACGAATATCTTTATTTGTGGTTCCAAGGATATGTTGTTTCTCTCTTATTATGTTTATCACATTACCTACATCGAATTCAACTATTTATTGGTTATTAACAACAAATGTACCCAATAAAAACCACACACAATAGTTTATACGAAGAAAAGAGATCACATTCCATGCCCAACAATCTGTTTTGAAATCTGTGTAAAGGTATCTCCGCATAACAAACTATACGCAAAAGCAATATCAAACACACATGTATACACACACAACATTTTATATATAAAAGAACAAAAGAACCATTGGCTCTCATACCAAAGGAGAACCACTAAGACTAGATATATAAAATATGTATTTATTATATATTATTCTAGTGAGTGTTACAACAATTAATGACCTGGCTTATATAGATATTTTAGTAAAGAGACACACCCTTACATATATTAATTATTAGTCAGAATATATATATATCAACTTTTTATATCATATCAATATCTCAATCACAATGTTGTAAAAGGATTTGGTATATTGATTTCAAATATATCTTGAAATTAGATTCAATAATTTTTAGTGAAAAATGATTTAGTGCATTGATTTCAATGATAGTACACTTGAAAACAAACAAGTTACACTCATTTAAGTAACTATGAGTGAAGGTAGCAATATTAATATGCTATAGGTGAGGTGGGTTATTACATTATTCATTGGGATCAAACAACATGGAATAAAATGCAAATACCAAACACATAACACCAAAAAAATTGAGATAATAAAATGCAAATAAAATGAATGTGAGAAAATAAAATATCCACAAATATAAAAAATAAAACAAAATGTGAATATAATGAATTCCAATAAAATGTAAATATATTTTTAGGAGATAAGTATATGATCAACCCATATTATCAAAAGAAAATATATAATCAAACTCAATTCTAAATTTAGGAGTCACACTACAATCGACATAGATCCATCTTAACTTCATATGATATCCCTTGAGGTGCAAACCTTTATTCTTGTTTTTCCACTCTAAAAAGGGTTTGCACCTCAAGAGGTTTGATCCCTCCAAACCTATTATAAATCCCAAGTTAAGATGGATTCTAGTAAACCATTTATGATGTGTGTTTCTTAACATGGAGTTGATAAGTGACATTTTAAACAAACAAAAAAAAATAAGAAAAAGCAAATTATTTTAATGTCCTCCACGAATAAAATATTTCAATTTCAAGTTTACCTAAAATATGAATGGATAGATAGAAATGCACTATAAAATGATTTGGTATATTGATTTGAACTATACACTAAAGAATAATTTGATAACAAAATGGTTTAATGCACTGATTTGAGTGATAATGCACTTCAAAACAAAGAAGTTGCATTGATTTAAACAACTATTTAGTGAATATATCAATATTAGTATGCTAAATGTAGAATAAATTACATTACATATTGAGATCAAACAACATGTAATAAAATGCAATTAGAAATACTAATAAGATAATGCCAAAATAAAAAAGATGGTAAAATGCAAATAATATGAATGTGAATATGGTAGAAATATAATACATAAATAAAATGCTCACAAATATACAAAATAAAATGTAAATCAAATAAATGTAATTAAATGAACATAAATTTTTAAAGGTAAATATATGATTAACACATTGTGTAAAGAAATTGTATTTTCAAAGAGTGCATGAGAGCATTTTTCCTAGAATTGCAGCAACAACAAAGTCTAAACAAGCATGAGATATTCTTCAAATGACATACCAAGGAATGGTCAAGGTGAAGACACCTAAATTACAAATGCTAAGAAGGGATTTTGAGACCATATACATGAAAGAATCAAATGCAATAGACTCATTCTTTACTCAAATAATTTGATTGGCAATACAAATTAGATAACATGGTGAAACTTTTGAAGATAGGAAAGTGGTTGAAAATATTTTAAGAAGTTTTCCTACAAGGATTGAATCAATTGTCGTGGCCTTAGGAGAGGAAGATGAAAAGTCTCCTTCTGTAGCTTTCTAATGCCATTATTTCTATCCGTGTAGTTTCGACTCGATTCTATCCGGGTGGGTTAATCATATTCGTGCTCGTGCTTGGAAGTAGTCCAGAAGGGAATTTAGAAATATTTTCAATATCATCTGCCCGCGCAGCACCCAAAAGAAAGGTTTGATTGTAATTCATCATCGTCTCTTTGCTACATTCACAGTTCAAATTCTTGTTGCTACAATTACGAAACCAAACAGATTCAAGCGAGATCGATTAACAGATTCAATATCATCTGCCTGCGCAGCACCCCAAAAGAAAGGTTTGATTATACTTCATCGTCATCTCTGCATTATTCACTATTTCCTGCTCATCTCATCAAATGCCTGATGTGATTGTTGCAGGCGAAATGCAGGCGGGGCTCTTATTTCCTGTTCTATTCGTCTCGGCTCTGCTTCTTACAGCAATGGCGGCCTCTGTGCTGCTCTTTTGCCCTCGCAAAAAGAGGAGGGCTGCTGTTGTTGCCTATTCCATTACTGCCAACACTGCTAACGGTAATGTTGATTATTCCGTTACTGCCAAGCAAATCATGTGAACACTAGCTGCATCAGAATCTGGTCACTAGATGCAGCCCTTTTATTCTTGAGGATTCAAGTTATAATAAGTTATCCTTGTATTATCGATGAAAAAATTACTTCAGACAGATTTTAAGCGCCCTATTCATTCTTCAAATAAATTTGAGATTTACATTATTATTATTATTGTTCTTTAAGGCGTTTTACCTGCATTGTAGCTGTTGTTTTAATTCTGTTCTGTTTGTATTTGCATCTTCATTGATATGATATCTGTTCTTTTCTAAATTGCTTGTGAATATATACACAAAACTTTATAATTCCTAAATTGCTTGTGAATACATACACAAAACTTTATAGGTGAAGATGTAGGCACTAGACTGCATCATATCACACATCAAAGAATGCATACATTTATTCTGTATACATTTATTCTGTATGAAAAACAGATCAAGAAACCACAAGAATCAGGAGATGATGAAAAACGTTGCTGGCTTGAAACAAATCTAGAAACCACATGATCTATATTAGAATGGATTGGTGGGATCTACTCTTTTTATTTGTTGTGTAGATTGAATTATTTAAAATAATATTCCATTGTCTCTAGTAAACTGTGTTTGAATGTATCGATGTGATTCAAATTGTCTTTGCTTCATTCATAGTCTTCATAGTCATAGCCATTTTGATGATATTTTAATGGAAATGGAAATCTGAAAAAAACTAAATATTTTATTAAAAATTATAGGTTGAGAATCTATTAATCACATTTATAAAATATTAAATATTATATGTTGAGAATTCACTAAATAGCATTTATAAATATTGGTAGTTTGATCAAAGATAAGTATATGCAACTTAAAATTGTTATTAAAACTAGAGTATTGATAGGAATTTGAAAAAAATGCAGTTGGTTTATTTACACTAAATCTATTTCAAATTTCAAATAGTTATAATAGATATAGATGAATTTATAAATAATATAGATTGATTTATAAAGGTGTATCATATTTTTAATTGAAATTTGTAAAAAAATTATATTTTATATATGTTTAAATTGGTTCTTAAAATTTATATTAATTTTGAGAATTTTGTTGTTCAATAAAAAAATAATTAAAATATAATTGGTAGAGAATTGTGTTTTTCTTTTAATAATATATTTTTGTAAATTTAATATTATTTAATAAGTTAATTTTTTTTTTAATTATATATTTTTTTCATAATTATTTGAAAAAAAATAATAAATTATTTTTATTTACTACAAATATTTCAATTCTAAATATATATTTTTCAAACAAAAACTACAAATATTTCAATTCTAAATATATAATTATCAAACAAAAACTATGTAATCATGATCTACATAGGCATTTATAACTTTATTTTTAGAAATTTTTATTTTTCTAGGCTCACTCATTAATATTCACAACATTTTTTTCTCTTATTTACTTAAAATGAAAAACAATAAACTAGAGACACTTTTACAATGTAAACACCCACATGTATTCCACAAAAGAGGAAAGAAAAAAGTGTGTATTAGTTTTACAACAAAATAACTAAAAAATATAATACTAAAATAAAATAGGAACATTAAAATAGAGGATTCAATGCTGAATTTACAAGTCCTCATGAAAGAGAATTTCAACCACTGCCAAAAAAAAAAAAGGGAATGATTTATAATTTTTAAAGCTTCAATAAAAAAATACCTCTATGCATGACTTAAGAGGGAAATAGAAAAACCATCAATTGAGTTCTACTATCATCTAAGGACCACCATGCATGTATTGAGTTAATCTTGATTTAATTATTGATAAGTTTACCATTGGTGACTTAATGGCCCATGGTATTACCACATGATGAAGTCTACCTAAATGCTTGAAGAACTCTATTGTAAAATTCCTTCAATGGGTTGTTCTTTGGCTTGACTTTCTATATTGGCTAAAGTTAATGAAAATATTTTTTTGAAAGCTAGTTTCCCTAATAAAAGGTTTATAAGGTAAAACTATCTTATGCATTTTGTGATTTCTTTATGATTATTGATGTTACTTCTCTAGTTATGGGTTTTACATTTGGTATCACAAGGAGGAAAAATGACTTTCTGGCAAGAGTCATTCAATGAACAGAGAAATGGAGAGAGAAGATGGTATGTGGGTAATGAAGAAGGTAGATTTTTGGAGTTGTAAGTTAATCACATGTAGATGGTATGTGGGTAAGAAAGTAAATTCTTCAACCATCACATCCTTATGCATGCAATTGTAAGCATTCATTTCATGGTTGTAAGTTAATCATGTAAATGTGCATATGGTTGCAAGACTTATTTGCACACCATTGGTTTGATGAATCACTACGATAAAATCTAAACTTATACCTAAGAGGTCAATTTTGAGTCAGTCTTCACTTATTCATTGATGGTTTTATCATTGGTGGTTTATAGGCCCATGGTATTGGGTAACCTATCATATTTTCCCATGATATTACCATGTGATGAAACTTATTTAAAGGCTTGAAGAAATCCATTGTAAAATGCCTTGAGTAGTCTACTTTTTGGTCAACTTGGTCAGATTGGCTAAGGTGAATGAAGATATGTCTTAAAAAGTGAATGAAAAAATGTCTTGTAAATTTTGTGATTTCTTTATGATTGTTGACTTTACTTCTCTCTCTGTTTTATAACATGTTATATACATGATGGAGTGGTTGAAACATATACAAAAATGCAATATTGGATTTTAATAAGTGGCATATATGACACTTGCATTGACAAATATGATGATATTGATCATCATACATAGTACATAGTTATGTTAGAGGGAGGTTGCATTCATTTTTTATGAGAACATGCTTGATGTTTCAGTCACAAAGTAGGAATCATCATTAGTAGTTTTTTAGGATCAAGTGAATAGTTTGTTTAACCTAATAGACTAATAGTAATAATTAAAAGATGCCAACCTTTAAAGACGACCATATTAATGAACATGATTATTATTATTCTTTATTTTATTTTTTGTTGGACATGCTACCACATCTTGCTTAGCTTTAGAGCATCATCTATGTTTAAATTATTCTAGTTTAATTCAATTTCCATGACCTACCATGTCTTTAGTTTTCCATAGTGATACATTCTTGTGATGATATTTACATCCTCTACATATATGGTGATGGGTATCATGGGAGTGTTCATCCAAGGTTGATTTTTCAATTATATTATTTTTTAGGTCTAGGCAATGTTCACTAAACCTTATTAGAATTGATCTCCTAGTCTCACCAATGTATTGCTTGCTACAAGAACATGTGATTGAATATACACCTTGTTTTCTTGGGTCAATAGCATCTTTTGCATGAACCAATAAATTATTTATTGTGTTAGGGGGTGAAAAAGAGACCTTAATGTTTCCCTTCTCCATAATCTTTACAATATTGTATGTTGTACCTTTTATATAAGGAAGGATTATACATTCCCCTTCCCTATTTTCATCAATACTTCTAGTACCAAGTATTCTCTTTATTCTTAAAACATCCCTATCAAATTCTTTCTTATTATAACCATTTCTTTTGAATAAATTTTCTAAGTGATTAAATTCTTTCTCAATGTGATCCTTATCCAAATTTCTGAAGTCTTGAAGTCTTGAGTGACCAAGGTATTGATAAAAAATGAACACAACCTCCCTCTGACATAATTATCTACTCTGTAGGATGAAAAATATTATTTTTTCCCTCCATAAAAGGGAAGCATTGGTTGAGATAAAAAAAAATTAAGATGGCATGCGAAATAGTATATCTCTCCTCCCTCAATAGATACATGTATGCACAGGTTATCCCTTGATTTTCGATTTTTTTTTGGTTTATAAGAGCGCATATATATATATATATATATATCCTTGCGCCTGAGTACCTAACTCATAATGATTTCAGTTACTACCTTAACTTTCTCTGTACGTAAATTCAAAAAGATTTCTCAAAGTGTTTTCGTGGCTATAATTAACCTACAGTGAAGCAATGCACAAGATCTCACTTTGCAACAAATTCTGAGATAAGTTCATGCTATATTTTTTTTTCATTTAATTATTCCGCGATTTCTAGAATAATTTTTTCCTGCACTGAATTTAATATATATATATATTTCTTTCAGGTTTAAATATTGCTATTGTGAATTCACAGTTAACCATGTAGAAGGTTGATGACATCTTGTCGTTGACGTTTCGGATCCATAACAGGATCCATCATCAGGACAAAAAAGTCTGAGAAAAATAGTAAGAGAAGAGCCTTTATTAAATAGTGATGAGGCGGGTGAAAGAACTACGTTTGGCTGATCAACACTGTGGATCTTCCGACAAATTCTGAACATATTTCTCACCACAGAAACTTAAATGAACATGTAGAAGGTATTCACGTTCCATGATGAAGTATTTATTTATGAAGTCTTCTAAACACTAAAACTGTCTACCATCTACCCCTCCAAAGGGTATTATTCGTTTTAAACTAGGATTTGAATTTCATTTCTTTCACAATATAGTTGAAGAGAGATATCTACGCATAATCTATGTTCCCTCTGTAAAAACTTTTATTCTTATTAAAAAAAATAGTAATATTGTCCATAGGTTTCGAGATTAATTGCCGGATAATCCACAATTGGAGTCATTTTTGTCATCGACGTTTCGAATCCGGGATTCATCATCAGGACTAATCCCGATTCGGATTCGAAACGTCGATGACAAAAATGACTCCAAATGTGGATTATCCGGTAATTAATCTCAAAACTACTCACCACATAAATCGAAAACAACAATTGTCCATAGGTTTTTATATGCCAAGTATTTGAATGTTATTTCCTTTTCAGATCTCATCTCCACTTTCTTCCTGTGTTGTACTATGGCTGCATCATAAAAATCTATCATAGATTACCACCAACAATACTAATAATATACTTTAGTATGACGGTTGTAATTAAGAAATTTTATATTTGGAAAACAAGATTATACAATACATGAGGTTAGATAACAATACTAAATTTATCCATATTCAAGTTTTTTTTTGGCACTTTAACTAAAAATTCATGGTCCATTATATGTAAAAAATGATAATTTAAATCATACATACATATCTGTAACAATATGCTAGAAACAAATGGAACAACCACTTTATTGAGTAGATGCATAAAAACCAAATCACTTGTCTTGATCACCCCCAATCTTGAGTATGACTTCATAAGAGCTAACTCACCTCCACTCCTTAGTCAATATGACTCCATAAGAGTGAACTGAGCTCCAATCCTTAGTCAATATGCCACAACATACTAAGTAGCCTCATGCCTCCCACATATGTTGTATATATCTTTGCCTATGACTTTTCTTGAATTCATTTCCCTCCTTGGAAATTCACAACTTTAGAAATCCTTGATTTTTAGGGTTATTAGTGACAAAACTCCTCTTCTAACACTTGTAAAATCCGAGTTTTCCCTACTTGGAAATTCACAACTTTAGAAATCCTTGATTTTTAGGGTTACTAGTGACAAAACTCCTCTTCTAACACTTGTAAAATCCGAGTTTACTCAAATATGTTCCCCACTCATGGTTTGTCTCCTACATCTGTCCATCAAAAGGACAGATGGCCAAGCTCTTGCTCAACAATTAAAAAAAATAGCAGTTAAATGCCTTAATACAACCAAGTTGAATTTCCATAAATGGAAATTATTCAATAAAATGTTTAATACTTAGGATATTACAATTATCATTTCTAAAATGGTTTACTCTACAAGATCGACAAGCTATTTGTCCCTAAATGTGAACGACTACCCTAAATGTGAATGACTACAACTTATCAGAGAGGCTCACACCTCCAAGGTTTTTGGTGTTGGGAAGACAGTTGCTGATTTACAAAGGTATGTGTAATGGCCTAGAATGCAAGAAGATGTAGCACAATATATTATAATATGTATACTTTGTTGTACCAACAAGACTGATAATAGGAAGCAAGGTCTATACCATCCCTTACATGTACCCACTCGACCTTGAGAAGGAATTTTCATGGATTTTGTGGGAGGTTTATTAACCACATAGAATGGAAATGACTATTTGTTTGTGGTAGTTGATAGGTTCAACAAAATGTGCATTCTCATTCCTTTTAAAAAGACCATCAAGGTACAAGAAGAAACAAACTTGTTCATGAAAAGATCTCGGTGCACTTTGGGATACCAAAGAGCATAATCTCAAATAGGGATACAAGATTTCTTAGTGCATTTTGGATTACATTATGGGAGAATATGGACACTAAGTTGAAGAGTTATACAAAATTTCATCCACTGAAAGATGGGAAGAGAGAACTTCCTCCCAGTGTAAAAAGGAAAATAGAATAACCAACACTTGGTATGATAAAATAGTGCAATATTTCTAGAAAAGGAATTAGTGATGCCTTGAGTGAGTTGTTAAATAAAAAATATAAATAGATACAAAGCCCTAATCAAAGGGAGAAAATGTTACTATATAAATAGAAAGCAAGAGAATATGTTGTACATATCTAAGCTAGATCCTAAGAAACTCTAGATCCAAATTCGAACATGTAAACTAAAAAAATCAATACGATTCTCTTAAGGGATTGAAATTCCTATCTTAAAATTCATTATGAATCCACTAATGTCACATACAACATTTAAGCCATTTCTATAGAGGAAGATTTATTTTCAATAGATGGCATATATATTGGGGTTAGAGGAAGATTTATTTTCAATAGATGGCATATATATTGGGGTTAAGAAGTGCACAAAATTGAATGCTAAGGAGATAAAACACTACTAAGCCACTAGGTCCACAAGATCTTCAATTTAGTAGTCATGAAGGGCTTCCCTAAAATTTAGACTCAAAGACCCATTCTACCTATTTTTAAAAGTAAGGATAAAAAAATTTCTCTAATTGTAGGACCATTATGATTAGCTCCCCTTTATCCAAGTTATATGAGAATATTTTGGAAAATAAAAGTCTTCTTCATATTGCCTCAAACTCCATGCAAAACCACCCTCAAGGAGGGATGACATAAAGATGCCATACCTTGCCAAACTATTGGGGAATATAGGAAGATGTCACTCCATAGAATAATGATATTATTACAAATATTATTATGTCTAAATTTAAGGAGAAATTATGGTGTGATAAATAATTAGACTATAAAAAAGTAAACTAAGATGCTAAAAGAAGGTGATCAACCCTAACCTAAGATAAAAAATTATCTCTCTATTTTGACTAGCATAAAAAAGAAAATATCACAATTCCTAAAGTTTCATGGGTTGAAATAATTTGTCATAAAGGTTAAAGATGAAAAACACTCACATTATATCACAACTTCAAAATATTTGTGACAATAGTGATATTCTAATGTTTCTCTTAAATATTTTAGAACTATAAATTTTTATTCTTCAAAAGGGTATTTTTGGTTTTACAGGTTACTTAAATAGGAGAAGAAAATTGCTATGAACACAAAAATGTGATTAAAAAATAGAAAATATAAATTTTCAAGAAATATTGTACATGATACTTTACACTATGTGAAAATCACACACATATAATTTTTTTTTAATATATATTATATAATTAAAAATTGTTTTTATTAAAAATTATTGGACACAATAAATAGGTCCATTAGTCATTGTTTTATTAGCAGTTCACAAAAGTAATCTATAATTACAATGATCCATAGCCGGGGATGAAATACTATTAACCAAAGTATTTCATCCCCGACGATAGAGATTCATATAACTTTAAAACAAATTATCACAAACACATTTTATAAATTATATACTTAAAATTAATTAGAATAAAAATCATTTAATACATTAAATAACATTAAACTTTTAAAAAAATGTTAAGAAAAAGTTCATACAATTCTCTATACATTGCTTTTTTCTATGTAACAATGAAATTCTCAATATATGTATATGAGTACATTTTATAAATTATATACTTAAAATTAATGAGAATAAAAATTATTTAACACATTACATAAGGGTGAAATCACGGAGGTGGGTTACACTTTCGTGACAATCAGGTCTCCAAAATTCCGATTTTTTTTTTCGGCCGAACTAATAATCTTTTTCGGCCGAAAAAATAAACGTCAAATTGAACGGTGCAATAACTGCCCCCTCGATTTGCGTGTACAAATTTGGTCGACCGGATATTTTATTTCCGACAATCCTTTTTCGGCCGAACAATTGTTCGGCCGATCTATATTTCGGCCTAAAAACTGTTCAGCCGAACAATTGTTCGACCGAAAATTTGTTCGGTCGAACTATCTTTCGACCGAAAGATTGTTTATATATTAACGACACACCGATGTTGAAACGTTTTGGAAACTTTGTTGTCATTTGCTGCTGTTGTCGTTTTCGTGAGCTGTTGTGTGAGGAGGTCGCCGAGAGGTCGTGAGCGCAAGGGACGTGAGTGTAACTGAGGTCGCTGGGAGGTCATGAGCACCACGGGGTCGTCGAGGGGTTGTCGTTGTGTTTGCAACAGGTAAGTTTTTAAACAATTGATTTTATATAGGTTTTAAAATATTCGTTTTGAATGTAAATTTTTGTATTTATGGACTGTGAGGGGGTCGCGGGTGACCAGCCCTGTGGCCAAGCCGTGGGTACGCCCATGTCTTGGCCACAGGG
>SNQJ01S0125081.1:0-12669 GCA_010110895.2 Picea sitchensis | reverse complement strand
TCTAGAAGCCCCAAAAGGTCAAAGCAGTCAAAGTGGTTTAAGAGATTTTAGAATGTAAATAATAAAGTGAATTGATGAGTGTACTATAATTCAAAGTGAATACAAAATAAATTATTTAAATAATAAATTTAATGGAGAAATTAAAAGTAGGTTAACCCTAAAATAAGGAAAGTGGGCAAAGTGACCTAGAAGATGTTTTTAAGGAAGCTACTTGGAGAGTATAAATAAGAGACAAGGCTCTCTAATTTTAGATACACTTGAACATATTGAATACCTGTAGGTGTCTGAGGTAACCAAAGGATATCTTAGCCGAATTTATGAGGGAAGGTGAAGAAAATAAGGCCGAAATTCAAGGAAGGATAAATTCTTTTGATGATGCTCTCTAAGGTATGTTATTTACGGGTCATCTCACCATTTTCAAAATAAATTTGTTTTTAGAATGATTCAGACCATGGAATTTCTATTCCATTGAGGAAACATATCCAAGTATCCATGGTAAAAAATTCAGCTTGTGGGTTGTTGTATTTTTTGAGTTACACTCCATGGAAAATAGGGTTTGTGGCTAGTCCTGAAACTAGTAAAAAATAGGTGTTTCAGGTAAAAATGTCATAACTTCTTCATAACCGATCCAAATTCAGTAAGACCAAATGTTTTGGTTAGAGTACAGTCTTTGTTATTCTTTGTAATAGTTTCAGATCTATTCAACAAATATTCTGTGCAGGGCACACTCTACAAGGTCTCTCTCTAGAATAAGCCAGAATTAAGCAAGGTATGCCATTTTTTCTATAACTACTTTTATGAGAGGTCACAAGTAGTGACACCTAGAGGAATTGCATAAAAAAAAATGAGTAACATTGTGTATCAATTTCAGATCTTTATTCATTACAAGTACAAAGTTGTGATTATTTCAAGTTAGGGTTGTTGAGTAATCCAAAACTAGTCATGTGAGACTAAAGAAAAATTTGATGTAAATGCTAATCTCTTGTTGTTTAAAGTTAATGAAGGTTTGAAGGTATGTGATCATATACACCAAGTCTATTACAGAGTTATAAATCATATTTGGATGATAAAATTGATGAGGGCTTTTGGTTGAGGTACAAGTTGGGTACATGGTTGAGACAAGTAGTTGATGATTTGACACATACATGAGGTGTATAGTTGATGATGTTGGTACATATTAATGATTCATAGTTGATGAGTATTTGACACATGATTGATACATACTTGGTACATGGTTGGTTGCACTTGTTTATGGTACAGGTTGATTACAGGTTGGTGCATGGTTGATGCACTTGTTTATGGTACATGTTGGTGCATGGTTGATGCACTTGTTTATGGTACAAGTTGATTACAGGTTGAGGTACAGGTTGATGCATGGTTCAGTTTTATTGGTACAGGTTTACAACGATATATCTCACATCGATAGTGTGACAATTGTTCCATCATTCTACTTCTACTTCAGGGCGGTTGGATGGGTAAGGACTGGTGGTTGTATCCACCTTCCGGTTATAGCCGAAGAACATAGGGGGTTGTAGCCTCCTTCTGATTGTAGCTACTAGAGAATTAGGGAGTTGGAGCTTCCCTCAAGTTGTAGCCTGAGAAACTAGGGGGTTGGAGCCTCCTTCCAGTTGCAGGTGGAAAACATAGGAAGTTGGTGCTTCCAATGAATGTAATTCTTCAAGACATATAAGAAAAAACATTATGTGGTTTTCTCTCGATTTGGGTTTCCATGTGAAACATTGGTGTACTGTGTATGTGTGTGATTGTTCATTTCTTATTGCTCATTATTGGATAATAATTCTACATTGATATAACATTTGGATTATTTGAAGAAAAAAGATTATAATTACGCTATTACTGATTCACCCCCTTCTCAGTAATCCAACAACTTTTATTGTTATGGTTTGGGGCATGTTATCGCACAATTTGTACTTGTCCAAGCCCAAGACAAGTAAATCAAATCTTGCATAACTACAGGATAACCCACCACTGTCACCTTAATAGGAAATTCCAATGTTTTAGGGATAGTAGAAACTTAGCATTATCCAATAGATTAAGTAGCACTTACCTCAAGCAATTTCAGAGTATGTTAGCTAGAAATTAGAGTGAGTTATACAACAAATTATAACAATTAGGATGGTTGTATCAAATAATTGCAACAACAACAACTAATTTAGTGATTTAAGATAAGCTAGGGTTAGAGAAAGTTAGTAAAATCCATAGAGAGTAAAGTTTGAGAGTTGGTCTGATCACAATCCTTCACAAGAGAGCAACTAGACAAGTGGCTTTTGGGTTATGGATTCTTTTACAACAACAATATAATGGTCTTGGAGAAAAATGATAGTAATGTTTAAGGACGACAAGATGAAGTTTGAAGAGCTAGCACCTTAGGGCCTCAAACTTCAAGCTTCAAAAGATGAATTTACTAGAGAGCAAACACCTTTGGGATCTAGCGAATTCTCCTTTCCTTAGATTCTTGAAATATATATTGCAACAAGCCTCTAGAACCAAACTCCTAAAGTAATAGCACTTTAGGTCTTTAGGAGGTTAGTATAGACAATATTTCCATGACAAATTGAAGGATGGAATGATCTAGAGAGAGGAGGAAGCAACTTATGCTCATCTCGTAGGGTTTTAAGCAAGCAATATTAAAATCTTCAATATGAACAAGTAAAATTAACCACAAACATTAAATGAAATTGCAGATTTTACTTCACCAAGAATAATCAAGCACAAACCCTAGTTGCAGATATTTTCCACCATAAATGAGCCAAGAAACACCAAAGCATGTCCTACAAGAGATATCACACTAGTACAAGAGACCATAAGCTACAAAATAGCAAAAAATTCAGTCCAATGTGCCAAACATAGCGAAAATTTCAGTCCTACTCCCTCTTGTGAGAGCAGTGAGTTATGATGAAAATGAAACAGCAAGAGGTATGTTTATATGAGACCTCTTTTCCCTAATTTATCCAATTTTAATTGTTAACTTATAAATAGGAGGGCCGACCTCAAAATGTTTCCCTCATAATTACAAAATTTGAATTTTACATAAAATATCCCTTAAAAGGGTGACATCATGCCCTTCTAGGGTGACATTGGGCTCCAATGTGGAATGTTCGGCTAGAAAAGATTCAACGTTTGGGCCTCCAAAGGCCATACTTCATGCCACATGTGCTGAATGTCATGTCATACCCACCTCCATCAAACCATCAAGCCCTAGATGATGTCATGGGATAAATAGATGACATCTAGGCCTCCAAAGGCTAGCGTCCCAGTGGGAGGAGGTGGAAGCTCATATCCTAGCCATGTCAGAGTGTCTCCAAAGGAAACAACCTCCTTCTTCAAGTTGCAAATGATTATCACAAGCCTACCTCAGAAGTGGGGCCTCTTTCTCTATCCTTGGGCTCCCAATACCTCATGAAGGTATGAACGGAGTCATCTCTTCATGAATTCCTGTCCACTGGGCAAGGTCATGCAAGACTAACATATACAAGAATCATTCCAAGTAAGCCACATCTAATAATGGAACCACCCAAACATGTGCATAAAACCCCCCTTTTCAAACTAAACAAATGCTCAAAGACCTTATACAATTTTTCAAATTTAGGTGTGGGAGGGGTGTCAAGGAATCCTATGGGGTCAATCAATCCTCCAATCAAAGGTGTTTCCAATGGAAACCTATCTAATTCATGTGTGAATATGAGGTGGAGTGGGGTAAGACTTCTCGGCATGAGGTTCATGACATACAAGGGTTCGTATTGTCTCATTTATGGGTGTCTTTGTAGAGGGTGTGTTGCCCTTCATCCGTGATGCAACATTTTTCCAAGCCCATTTATTTTCCATTAATTTATTAGAGTATTTCCAAGTTGAAGACAACTAAAAAATAAATGCATAGCCCACAAATGCTCCACCTTGGAAAGCAACATTAATTAATTAGTTATTTATTTACGGGTCCTATCTTTTCTTGGAGAGGCATTTCAGTGCTGTCGGGATCACAGGGCGAGCATCTGGAAGGTTTATGATTGGATTTTACCTTTTCCAGCTACATTCTCCTCTAGGCCTTCAACCCTTTCTTCCCATGAAATGAGGTACAATCCCTTCTTGGGTCAGTGCACCCAAAAACCCAAAAGATGAGGAGACAAAATGGAAGGAGTATGGAAAGTGATAAGTATGATCGAGAATGGTACAATGACTCTTCAAGGAAACCCATAGTATCACCCCATTCCTAATGGTGACCAACTTACTAGGATGTGATGAAACCCGCCAAGGTTAAATAAGGCAAAGGGTATAATTTCCAAGCAAACATTTTGCAATCAAAAAATGATTCTTTGCAACATATTCAAATGATTTAAGTATTAATGTGACACTTACCATGAAACCAGACTTATTACCTCATGAAGCAAGACCCGTTGTCGTCTAGGGCCAGGTTGGTGTGATGGCTGCTAGTGATGACTGATGGTGCAAGTCAATATAGGAGGGGTCCTGTGGGGCTTTGCTAGTCAATCTGGCTCTCGACACTTCATGTCTGCTACTTGTGGGCCTCGAGACATGATCTCCTTAGTTACCCCTAGTTTGAGGGGGTAACATCAGGCTCCTACTTGGGGACATGTGCTCACCGTAAAGCACATGAGAACCTCAACATCTCTGGTATGACCTATGCCTACACACTCAAGAAAAATAGTCAGAGCATCGAGGGAGTTGCTATCACCCTTATTCTTGTGAAAATTATCAAAATCCAAAAGCAAATGTTGAAAATAAATTTTCCAATATTTTTATTCTAACATATCAATATGGTGACACAAATATACAAGTATGACATAACAATGATGCAATATGAAAGAAGAAAGCATGTAAGTCATAAGAATGCATGCAAAATCGTGATAAGATAAATGTAAACTATTACCATGATATGAAATATGCAACATATATACAATGAGATGCAAGATGCAAATGCTTACATACCTACTTATCTAATCTAGGTTAGTCTCAATGCTAGGTATAATCATATAACTAGTTGTTGACACTTGAATCTGTTAGGACTGAAACGACAACCTCACGAGGATGTAAATCCCCCTGTGTTTTTATAGAGGTGGTACTCCTCTTTATATTTTCTTGATATTTTTAAAATATTCAAAATGTGGGACTTGAGAGAAGTCCGTTATAGTAATTCAAAGAAACAAAAATATTACAATAAAGTAAAAGAAAAATGTTTTTGTTTTCTTTTTAAAGAAAGTTCCTGAGAAAGGACCACACATTTAAAGCAAATAAGCAAAATTTCCTCACATCCATCATAGTTTGGGATAAATATTTCTGATCACATAAAATAAAAAAAGAAGATTATCCACATGCATAAGAGAAATTTAACAAAGTGGACACATGGGAAGCTCAAATAAAGATAATGATAGATCAACCTCAAATACTTTATATTCTGAAAAGATGGTTACAAAGCACAATCGATATTGTTCCCAAAGTAGTTCTCTTGGAATTTCAAAATATATATAGTTGTTACATATTCTTGAAATTGTAAATGGGTTTGTCTTAAAGATTGGGATTGGGGCTCCCGCGGACCATAAAGAAAATAAATACAAGAAATAATCTTTTAGAAAGAAGACGATGAGCAATAGAAGAATCAACAAGACCTGGTAGGAAGAAAAAAATGAGTTATCAGTCTTCGGTTAAACCTTTATAGTGAAAGAGGTGGAGTAATTGGATGAAGGACTTGATAAAAAAAATAAATATGTGATATGCGTAAACTTACTATGATGGTCAATCTTGTGTTCATTTGTTCGCTGATGTCTTTTTATCATTTTCATTGACGGTTACAGGAACCGTCTCAACTGCTTCTTGCCCTTCATTTGTCAGTTTGTCGATAGCCTTCTTGAACCATTCTTCGATGTAAATTTTCATAGGTGCCACGTTGATTTCATGTTGGATTTTAATATTGAACAAATCACCCTCCAAGTCATTCAGATCAATGGAAATATTCTGGACATCCAAATTACTTCCTTTTGAGAAAAAGGGGATGAATAATAAGAGTATGCTCTAGACCACTGAAAATTCTGATCCTCTCATCCAAAAATGTTCAAAGTATCTCCACAAAATGTTGTTGAGATGCTTCTTCCATAAGTTGATGAGAGCATTCTTTTGGTCGAGATAATATTAGAAACGAGTTCTTGAGGGATGATATATAATCTTCCGCAAATCATGCTTTAATGTGGTTTAATGAGGAAATTTCTAGAGCCCTTCACCTATTAATGACAATCTTTACGGGACCTGCATGATGAGTTATTATCATTAAACCATACTAAATGCGTATTAGGAATAATGCGAAGGTGGCGAGGATGGACGAAAGCAAATAACATTTGAGAATTTTGTGAACCTGCCAACCCGGGAACCTGTGAACCCACCGTTGCAAAAGGTTAAGAATTGGCTAAGTGTTGTAATGCGGTTAGTCAGATTGATCATAGGAGGGATGAGATACTTAGGAGCTCGAGAAATCAAATGTACAGAATGTAGATTGTATATCATTAGGGTACAAAATGTAGTTCGTGGAACAAGGGATATGAAAGCTTGAAACTTGCCAACCTGGGAACCCGGGACTGCAAAAAATAGTTAAGTATAGAATAATGTGGTGGTTGGTTGGACTCATGATGTGAGAGTGTGGATGTAGATGAGGATCCGCGAGTCCGCCAACTTGTGAACCCGCCGTTTTGGAAAAACGACTAAGTATAAGAACTAGAAAGGGAGAATAGAAGGTAAACAAGAACAGGGGAATTAGGGTAAGTATAGAGGAGGGAAAAGAAAAGGCCAAAAGGATTTGGGAAAATAGAGAAGGGGAGGGAAATTCAAGAAGAGGGAATTGATCTCAACAACTGGCTCCAACTGTGGGATGATAACCCTGTTAATGTTTATGCCATTATTATAGTTCTTTGCATTTCATAAAGATAAGAGCATAATAACCACAAGCTCACTGAGAAATACACATCCACAATAGACACAACATTTATCCTGGGAAACCCTCTAGGGGAAGAAAACCCAGCAAAACTTCCTTATCATAAATAGCTTATACAAAGTTCAAGAGATAACTCAACCAATACAGAAAATGTCCTCNCATCATTTAATTGTATTTTTGACTTAGTCTCTAGTTTGTGTGGATGGAAAGTCATGTTATTTTATTTCTTAGCCTGATCTTAGGGAATAAAGAGTGGAGAGGAGTTGAGAGCCTCGTCTATAAATAAAGGCACTCCTCTCACTCATTTTGTTGTGAATTGTTGGAGATTATTCTTGGAGCCATTTAATAAAAGATGTTTACTTGGTGCATTTTGGTGTCAATTCTTGGAGCTCTATCTTTCTTGGTTATTCTTCTTGGTTAAATGTAAGTTATTTTATTAAATAAATGTTTTTTGATAATGATAATGATGATGATTGTTAACGTATATTAAAACCAACTTTATTTTATAGAACCTTAAGAAAAAAAATGGTAAGGAATTACTTAAATTGCTTTAGAATTTTATTTCCATATTCTAAAATATTTGAGAAAAGAATTTCTAAATCTCTATAAATTTGATTAATTTAAAGGTTAAAAAAAATGGTATTATTACAAATATTTTGAAATTTATATTTAATGTGGGTATATCAATAAAATTTTAAAATAAATACTTTCATCTCCACTTTATTTTTCTTGTTAGCTAAATATCCCTGACTTGCGGGATTGCTTTGTCGCTGAGATGTCACGACCTAGGGGCATCTAAGCCGTCAAAATCACCCCGGGATCGCACCTAGCCTGGACCGCACCAACCCTTAACACGGCTATATTTGAGGTGCCCCCAGAGGTTTTGAACCAGTAACTTCACTTACGGAGTTCCTTAACAATGCACTCCCCCACCAACTGCTCTACACCACATGGACAATTTATTTGAAGGACATGGGGGTGGGATTTGATCCACCTATGTGTGCATGGGTCACGATACCATTTAATATAGTATCTCTGGGTGCAATTACATGTTCAACCACTACCTCAAGGTGCCCCATGACTCTAAGTAAGGCCCTCATGGGAATTGAATCTTACCCAATGGTGAAAAACTCCTCACTTTCCACCATTGGATCCAACCCCTTTGGGCTTCATATCCACTTTCTTAGTAACACAAATATGGTGAATTGTTTTATCCCACCATAGAGATTATTCAATATCATTTTTTACTATGAAACTTGTGAGAGTCCATACTTATTTTAAATATTTTATTATATAAATTTATGAAACTTCTAAGAGTCCATACTTATTTTAAATATTTTACTATATAAATTTATGATACTTGTTTTAAATATTTTATTATATAAATTTATGAAACAACTAAGAGTCCATACTTATTTTAAATATTTTATTATATAAATTTATGATACTTATTTTAAATATTTTATTATATAAATATTTATTGAAAAAATTATTATATAATATTTAAAAGAAAAAAAAATAGTAAAATTAAAGTGATATAATTTTTTAAACATAGAAATATATGATGATGATGATTAACGTCCACTAAGACCAAATTGGTCTATCAAACATATTAGCACTGCCATTTTCCTTTCAATTAGAGTCGGTTTTAGTCGAGTTATGGCGCATGTGTCAAAACATGTGAAGTCGGGCATGTAACAATGAAGGGGTCGAAGTCAGGAAGTGGTCAGTTGGCCCTTGGAAACGGGAAAGGATTTCAGAGTCGAAACATGCATAAATGGTATGGGTATGTTGTTCCCAGAGAGTCAGGTCCTGTTAAAAGTTAGTCTCTACGTGCCCCGAGTCGAATCAAGTAGTTAATGGAAGTCACGTTGGCAAGTGCAGTAACTATTATTAGTTCATTATGAAGGCCGAAGGAATGAAAATTCAAGGCATTCATATCAAGTATGCCCTGCAGCCCTTATCGCCTGTACTTTACACGCAGGGATGTGTTATGGAAAATCTGCAGTTCGATTTGAAACATCTAGTCACCATGAGTTCATTGTTCCTTGGCACAATTCCTCCTTCCACTCGATCTGTTATAAATCCCAGATGTTTTGCACCCATTTTATTCACAAAATCAAATTCATGTTTTTTCTGTAAGTTTACCTGCAGACCCAAGTCGATCGAATTCTCCATCTTGGGCATTCGTCGGATCCACTACATTCAAGATAAATATTGGTCGCACCATGGTGACCTCCCAAAACATAAGGTAGGGCATGTAAAGTGGAAAAATCTCCAGGCCCGAGCCCCAAAGCGACTGGGATTCATTCTCACTCACGACAGGCATCCTTAAGGATACAAAGGGAGTTTTCCCTTTACCTACGGAAAAAAGGGTATCACTTCGCATGGAACCTGGAGTGGAAAGACCCGCACAGGAAGGAAGGATAGTAGAAACCATGTCTCCCCAATAGAAAATACCTCAGAGAAGGGCCAAAGAATAATAAGGAAGTTGGGGAAACCTTCATCCTAGACGAGCTACGCACGAGATCGGTTGCTGAAAAATTACTTATGTGCGTTGTTCGGATGGAGACTGTGGAAAGTACAAGATGAGAAAGTAGGAGAAGAAAGAGGAGGATGGATTCCATGTGTACTAATGATCAATATCCATCTCAGCAGGTGAAACTAGCTATCGCCGAACTTTACCAAGAAAATAGGGAGTTGAGACAACAACTAGCGACAAAGACCCTGGAAGTGTTAATAGTGCAAGGCCACAAAGGGAACATGACGTGGATCAAAAGACAGCTCAGAGAGGTGCAAGATATGATCGTACAACTACACAAAGAATAGAGGCTTTCAGAAGAAGGGTATGCGAAGCATTCCAAAGAATGTGAAGTGGTCGAGGAGAAAGCCTGCACAGCTCTCGCCAACGAACAGAAGAAACAAGATTAGCTAAGTTCATTCTTGTATCTGAAAATAGAAAGAAAATCTTGACAGTTTTGAAGGAGACATCTCCCCAAGACATTTTTTCATTTTGAAAATGGCCATGATAGTCAGTAGCCACTTGCCACGCACTTTCCCCCAGCAAATTAGCGCGTGGCAGAAATCAAAGTCGTTACAGCAGATAGCGGGGCTCTAACAAACACTTGTTTGTTCAGATATATGATCAAAGGAAAGAATTGACACATCACTCTCTCATGATGAGCCCTGATCGATAACCAAATCCCCGTGGCAAATTGCAAATAGTCATGATGTATTTGGATGTATTTGTTATCTATTTTTGGAAAAGCGTCATGCGAAGAGTCATTTAGCACAGATAGTCAGTTCCCTAGTTTTTAGAGATAGTAGTTAGAAGAGAAAGGTAGCCCAAGCGGCACCCTCACCTATATATTTGATCTTTTCGATGTAAGACAGGTTGGTTGGAAAAATTAGTATAGACAGTGACTATTGTATGTAGTTTGAGCTCGATCGAAATTTAATGCAAAAGTCCTGAAGATTTGATGGAAAGATTCTAATTGTAGCGGTTGGATGTATTGTTTTCCTTTATTTGCGTACGTACTTCATGTTTTATTTATTCATATATTTTTTTTTCTGCATCAGAACAAAATTTCAAACTTGTGGATTCATTGTACAGCGCCCCTTGTTCGCGCCATTTAGAAAAAACTTGTTTCCTCTAAAGTTAACTCTGAATTCATCCTCAGTGGTGCTCCGAGTTTCTTCCTATGTTTTCTCCCACCACACATTACAATTTTAAAACTGAAGAATGTTTCTCTCTTAGCCTTTATCCTCTCAAGTTCAATCACCGAGTCATTTATTTCTATCATTTTCTCAAACTGACTCCATAGCCCAAGGTCTTAACCTCTTGCGTCAATATAACCAGAACTTGTTATTTCAAAGGTGTTAAATCTAGCCAACAGCTTTAAAGCCATATCCCGCACTGAGACAGTGTCTCTTGAGAGAGCCCTCTCCAGGTCTGAAAGGCTAGTTTCGGGTCTCAAAGTTGGTTGAAATAGTTACCTCTATCATCTATTTATCAGCCGAACAGATTTACAGAATGTTAACATTTTGGCATCGTTGTCGAGGTCGAAATTGAATAGATTTTCCCTGGGAGAATAAGTAATGTTGTAGTTTGACCCCTGAGGGTAACGAAGGGATGAACATCTGTACCGGATGAAACCTTTACCCTAGAAACTCCAGTCAAAAATACCAGTAGCTCCAAGTAGGGTAGTTCAGGAATCCTAACTCTGAAGATGATCTATACCAGAGAAAATCCTGACCCAAACCCTGTAGAGCCTATGTATGACCCTGAGAAAATTCTGCATAGGACTAGAGAGAAAGTGTCAGACCCATTCTATTACCTGGATAGAAGCATGTCCTTACCCAAAGATGGTGCGCAAATCATTGACGATCTTGATTTTGATGCATTCTTTGAACAAACCCTATTCAGGTCTAAGTCGCAAACCAGCTTGGAAGAGATAGTTTTCGACCAGAAGAGATTCCAAACCCTAGTGTCTAATAATATCCCCCTGTCATTCTGCCAGCCCGACTGCATGATTTGCCTCAAAATTATAGCCAGAGGATTAAGTTCTATGATGTTGAAGGGAATGTTTCGGCCCAAAAGCATCTGGATTGGTTCAATGATTATGTCGACCTAGAAGAGGTAGACTATGCAGACACGAAAATGAGGTTGCTCGTGCAGAGTTTTGCGAGGGAGGTGAGGAAGTGGTTCAAATACCTCCCGTCTACAAGCATTCAAGACTTCCCACATTCAAAACTTCTTTCATTACTAGACGAGGAGACAAGAAGAACACCTTGCAGTTGTTAATGTAGTACAATAATATGAAGAAGGTGTTGGAGGAGACAGTGCAAGAATTCTCATATCTGTTTCATGAAGGTTTATAACTTGATTCTTGTAGAAGTCTAGCCACCTCCTGGGGCTACGCAGTTGTGATATGCCAACTCCTTTGACAATGATTTATCCTTACTGTTGAGTGAAAGAATATCAACAAATCTAGACATGATCATGAGCAACACGATCGAAGTCGAGGTAAATATGATGGCATTGGGGAATATCAAATAGAGATTCAACAAGGGAAATAAGAAGCCCCAAGGAGATGTGCAGCCATCAATGTTGAGATCCACAAATGAAAAATTTGAATTATTGATGAGAACCATGGAGAAGTTGATGGAGAAAATGTTTATGGGAAACATGTTAATGTTTATGCCATTATTATAGTTCTTTGCATTTCATAAAGATAAGAGCATAATAACCACAATATCACTGAGAAATACACATCCACAATAGACACAGTATTTATCCTGGGAAACCCTCTAGGGGAAGAAAACCCAGCAAAACTTCCTTATCATAAATAGCTTATACAAAGTTCAAGAGATAACTCAACCAATACAGAAAATGTCCTCCTCAAGAGATGCGCCACCCTTCTCCTCTCACCAACTTGTAATTGCAGCTTGCCTCATAAGAGAATGAGCAAGTGAAGTGTGTGTTAGAAGTGAGAAGCTAGCCTCTTATTTATATCAATCTGGCACATGTGAAGAGTCACCATCTAGCAGGGACGACCTCTCACACTGGGTGGGTAAACCCACCTTTAATTAATTCTGGCCCTTTCATTATAATTGTTGGGGACGACTTCTTATTATGTCCTTTGTAATTGTCTGATGACCAATCCGCAAAAGGGGATTTGGTCCTTATACAATTACTGACATGATTAATCCTC
>SNQJ01S0125080.1:0-18797 GCA_010110895.2 Picea sitchensis | reverse complement strand
TTAAAAGACTACCTACCAATCATTGTTACTTTATAGACTACCCTATGAACTAACTCTTATATTTACCATTTTAAACTTATATTTATTAAAAATTGGAAATGTAAGAAACTCAAATGTTAAAAAAAATGTGCTACATTTTAAGATAGGAGAATTATTTTATAGTATTTATGTATATTTGTAATATTAATAAAACCAATATAAATCTATTTTGAAGTTGAATTTATTAAAAATTAAAATTAAAAAAAAATTGCAATATTTAATTGGGTTTTGATTTCATTTATGGGCTAATAATGAGTTCTATGTTGCTACCCACCTTTAACATATTAATGAATCATTTGAATTGATGATTTTGGTTTTTTATGATTAGAATATTTCAATTGTGGTTGAAAGGTTTTTAAAGTCCAATGATTGTATTTTCCAGTAGAATGGTGCATATCAATAAAAAAATGGTGCACATCAATAAAATTAGGGTTGCCAGTGAAGAGAAACCGTTGTTGGACAAGCAATCCTTAAATATTCTAAGGTAAAGAAATAGAACAAAGATTGCTAACCGAGATTTACAAACAATTTAGTAAAATTACAATTAACCAAGATTTATAAACAATTTAGTAAAATTAAAATTAACACATGTGAGTTAATCTTTGTCTCATTAAGGTCGATATATCTAAATATACTAATTATGCCTACAGTGTATCTAGATATACTAATTATTCCTACGATGTTTGTTTCTCATATGGTTAATTACATGGAAGGAGTTTTTGACGGGTGGTTCTTCTCCCAAGTGTTGTTTGTCACTTCCTCTTCTTTCTCTCACGTATCTGTGATTGTTGCAGGTGGGCATGCAACCTAGGTATTTAGATTTAGAGTTACAGTATCATTGCAAATATTTCAGGAGAAGTGAGATGAAGATGGAACTTTCGAAGTATTCATTTTCCATCCAAAAACAAAATCTCAGGGTCTTTAAACAACTTAACCACCTCAATTCACTTGGGTGTTTCTTTTCCCCAGCTTCAGCGGTATGCTAGTTTAATGATTATATGTTTTAACATAGTGTTTTATCTAGAATTAATCAATGGTGAGTGAATTTGGTGGGAAGTTGAAGTAATGTGGAACTACTTTATTGTTGGGTAAATTGTGTAATGTTTGTTAGGTAAATTGTGTAATGTTTGGTAAGTATGGAGTCTTTTCATATCATGTGAACTATAATATGTGATACTCCTAGGTACTAGACATGACAATGAATATGCACATGTGTGGAAATGTATTAATGAATTGTGATAATTGTACTTCATGGAATAACCTTATTTATTGTATGTTTTTTTGAAAACGAAATCGAGCATTTCAATAATTATATCCATGTAGAATAAGGTTTATTGGAATAATGAATTGGTATGCATTAAGATCCGTCTGAGCAGGAATGGTCTGCAACTGAGCGGGAATGGTTATTTTGAATTAAGAAGATTGGTTGCACACCAGAGATGGTGGAGGATTGGCCGACTTGGTTACTGCTTGAAACTTTGACTGGACTGGAGGATTCTAGATGACTAATTTCATAAGGGACCTAGTTTAGTTCTTTGTAGGGGTTCCAGGGGTTTAGCCCTACACTTTTGTCAACACACTTTCATTTAGCCCGAGGTTTGTCCCTCTCCTATCTTGGCTACCTAAAATTTCGTTCTAGTATTTATTGGTATTTATTTTGTGTTGGACAGTTGTTCCTTTGGGTCTTGGGCCTGCCCTTTGCATTTACTTTCCTTTCTAGGAAACTATACTAGCATCAGTTCTTAGTGGTGGTCAGAGAACAGTGGTTTATAGGTGGACGTTTATGAGCTATTTCCTCCGTAATGACTTAGATTGGAACGTCATGGCACTTATGAATGCTGATGACAAGGTTTCTTGGAAGCATGTGGGTATTTTCGCAAAGGAAGATGACTTGGAAGGTATGCCAAAGGAATTATTCCCTTGCACATTTATGTCATCTCCTACTCTAGACATTACAATCAATCATTTTTCTGATCCTTCGACTAGTTCCTTGGTTGCTCCTCCTACAACGAATACTCTTAACCAACCTCCTATTGAGCCACGGTCCTTTAACATAACTCTCACAGGCACAAAAGAAGTATTCTCCCTGATGGGACAGAGAAAAACCTACAAACAGGTGCACCCGAACGCTGTCCTGCAGAAGATGTGGAAAGCGAATAGAAAGGCTAAGTGGTTGGTTTTGGGTTCAGACGTGGGCTTGGAAGAAACTTGCAGGATGGCCCTCTGTGGTCTAGTAGGTAGATTATTCTATAACTATATTAGTAAGGGACCTGTCTCAGAGTGGGTATTAAAACACTGGACTCCACTTTTAGGGTATGAGGCTGAGGTCCTTTATCTCACTAAAGGGTGGCTCGGTTTTATTTGTAGAACATCGGAGGACGTGACTTTGTTATTGAAATCACATTGGGTTTTCGGCGGTAGCAGCTTGATGCTAAAACGTTGGAGGGTTTCCTTTGACCCGGCAACAGAGCATTTTCAATACCATCATCTGTGGGTTCTTCTATCGGGTTTACCCTTGCACCTATGGAACGAAGGGGCCTTACGGGCTATAGGCGATGCATTGGGTAAGTTCATTTCCCTGGATAACAAGTCACTTGTTAATTCTTCATGGAAGGTGGGTCAAATCCTAGTGGAAATGGATATCCACTGCGGTTTAATAGAAGCCATTGACATTGAATGGTGTGGTTAGATATTTAACCAGAAGCTAGACTATCTTGGTATTCCTTTTCGGTGCAATTTGTGCTGCCAAATGGGCCACCTTCATTGTGATTGTGTTGGTAAAGAAGTTGATGATTTGTCTGAGAATACTTTGTTGCAAAGGGACCCACCCAATTATATGGATGAAGAAGATTCTCTTGGGTGTGAGACTTTAAATTATGGAGCTCATCTTTGGCGCCAGCAAGAGACTTTGTCGACTCTCACTGGTAAGTTACAAAGACTTTTCCCTTCCTTATATTCAACTATGTCGCTCTGGGAGAAGGAGGCCTTGGATAATTCACACTGGTTACATTCATCAACTTCCTTTGATAAGAGGCAACTTGGGGGGGAAAAGGACACTACTGATCCAGTTCCACCGAGCTCATTAGGGCTGACTTTTCCTATTACACCCCCTATTTTTATCTTGGAGAATCTACCCTCCATTCTAGTGGAACCTCCTTCTCCTCCCCCTACTGTTTTTACCTAGGCGTTATCCCTGTCACAACTTAATACTCGAGATGGGACCTTATTATCTTATCCTTCGTCATCGGAACCTTTATCAAACACTCTGGTGCAGTCGGGTTGCAGAGAATCTGAGGTGGATGATTCCACGCTCAGTGATGTATTAGACAAATTGATTCCCTTTATCAGAGACTGAAAAGATACTTTATTGTTGCCAACCTATTTATGCAAGGCTATCCTAGAACCTTTGATGGGAAATGGAACCTCTACTCCACTTAAGCATCCTGAAAGGGTGGGAAAGGAATTTTCTTGGTCCAGAGGCATCGTCATTGAGCACTCACCTATTAAGATTGAAGTTTACGTAAAAAATTGGCGGGCCTATCCAAACAGTCTATTGACACAGTCCTCCCCTCCACTGATAGTGGGGCTCTTAGAGCAATGAAATCCATGGCGAGGGCTAAGTGATGATTTTACTCACTTTAAATATTAGAGGGATAGGACGCACCCTCAAATATGCCTTATTTCGTAGACTCCTGGATCAAAATCGCCCTGACATCGTCTTCCTACAGGAAACCCTGGTACATGAAGAAAAAGATAGATATTTTATGCACCATTTACATCCTTATTGGGTATCAAGTGTTGTTAATTATGTGGGTACGTCGGGGGGGTTATTGGTCACTTGGGACCCAAATCTGTATGAATTGGTTCCATTTCTTACTATTGGTGGTATTCTGTTAACATGAAGGTGTATTATTAACAAGAGGGAGATTGCCTTACTAAATATTTATGGTCCATGTCTGGATCGAAAACTTTTCTGGAGCTCGATGGTGGATAGTGGCATATTATCCATGAACAACTTGATTATTGTTGGTGAATTGAATATTATTATCTCTTCGGATGAGGACTGGGGAGCCACTTTTGCTCCTGGTTTGACAGAGGATTACTACAGAGATTTATTCCTTTCAAAAACGTTGATAGACGTTAAACCAATTAAAATGGTGCCAGCTTGGTGGAATGGTCGCTCTGGTCAAGAATCCATTGCGAGACGACTGGAAAGGTGTCTTGTGTCTGAAGGTTTATTAGCTGAGGTGGGATTTTTTCGGTCTTGGGTTGAGTACCCCTTTATATCAGATCATGCCCTTGTACTACTCTAGCTAGAAATTCCACCTATTTATAAGGCTTATCCATTTAAACTAAATTCCCATGGGTTGCATGATGATGATTATGTGGCATTGGTTCATAAAATTTGGAAAGACCCTTGTTTCCTCTCGGAAGGTGATAAGCAGTGCAGAATAGTATGGAAATTAAAGGAATTAAAAATTCAAACTAAACTCTAGTATAAAGAAGTATGCGCAAGGAACAAGGCTCAATTGGAGAACCTATAAGAAGATATAAAGGAGACCTTTGTGAATATGGTTGCGGAATATACAAATCGGGGGGTGGAATTACATCTACAGATGTTGGAAAGTAAAAGAAACAAACTTTTACGTGATGCTGAAGAGACTTGGAGACTCCGCAACAGGGAGATCTGGGTAAAAAGTGGTGACAATAATATGAAGTATTTCCATAATGTGGCAAGACACAATAGGAATCGAAAACATGTATGGGAAATCATGGATGGAAATGGAGTCACCCTTATAGACCAGGGATCGATAATGGGAGAAGAATTATCTTATTACAAAAAGTTTTACAAGGCCCCGTCAATTGTTAATATCATTGATCAAGTCAAGGTAACTAGTCTCTTTCCCAGGATGGTTAGTGATGAGGAGATGGGCCCTCTTTATAGTCCAATCACTTTGGAGGAATTAAAGTCTATTTTATTTCATTTTAAAAAAGAAAAGAGTTTGGGTCCATACAACTGAATTCTTCATTTTCTTTTTTGACTTAGTTGGGGATGATCTCCTTGAGATGATGGAGGACTCGAGGCGGAAAGGCACCATTATTGGAAGTCTAAACTCAACCTTTCTGAATCTTATACTGAAGGAAAACAAACCTATTACCTTCAATGATTTTCGCCCGATTTCCTTGTGCAATCTTTGTTATAAAGTGATATCCAAAATTATTGTAAATCAGATTAAGTTGATCCTATCAAGATCACTCTCTGCTGAACAATTGGGGTGGGAAGATACAATATGCAATAGGCACAGCTCAGGAGAGTCTTCAGAACATTAAGAGAAAGAATATAAAGTCATTGGTATTGAAACTTGACCTGAGGAAATCTTACGACTGTATTGATTGGGATCACTTAAGATTGACATTAATAACAATGAGTTTCAGTATCCAGATGACTAATTGGATCATGGGTTGTGTTATATCATCCTAATTTGTTGTGTTATTAAATGGAGAGGTGACAGATTTCTTCAAAAGTGGCAGGGGTTTGCACCTAGGTTGTCCATTATCACCTTTATTATTCATCCTGATTATGGAAGGGCTCATTCTTTTAATGGAAAGTAGCATTCTCGAGGGCACTCTAACAGGTATAAAGGTTTCCAGAATGATTAAAATTTTGCACTTATTGTTTGTGGACGATGTCCTTATTATGACTAAGGTGACTTTAAAAGAATGGATGGAGGTCGTCAGCATTCTTCAGTTATTTTTTAATGCTTTGGGATTATTTATAAACCTCTCTAAAAATATTGTTCATTACGAAGGTCTAACAGAAGCAGAACTGACTCCATTAAAGGAGCTTCTTCCATATTCTTTTATCGATCTTTCAATCGGGTTCAAATATATGGGCTATTACTTAAAGAATGGGGCATGTAAGACTGAAGATTGGAATTGGTTAGTGACAAAAATGGAAAAGAAGACTGGGTTGTGGTGCAACAAGTGGCTATCATTGGGTGGTCATTTTGTCTTAGTTAAAGTTGTTCTGCAGAGCCAGCCTATATACTGGATGTCCTTGGAGACCATCCCGCACTTGATTTTAAATACGATATGAAAATTGATGTTCAATTTTCTATGGAACGGTAATAAGACTACTCAACAGTTTCACTTATGTAGATGGGACATTCTTTATAGACCAAAGAAATTTGGCGGATGGGGATTCCAGAACCTTCCTCTTTTTAATATAGCTTTATTGGTAAATACTCTTTGGAGAGTATGGACTCAGGACGAAATTTGGTATAAAGTTTTAATGGATAAATATTTATATAATACTACTTTGGTCAATTGGTACAGGAAGGCTTCCCACAAACAACACTCTGTGTCTAGAATTTGGAATAGCCTCACTAGTAAAATTTATGTGATTCTTCACTAGCAGAGTTGGTGCCCGGGATCGAGACATTTAATCTCCATTGGCAGGGATCATATTCTTCGCCTATGCGACAAAACGATACTTTCGGATGCGTTGATTACACAATTAGAAGTAAAGAGGATAATTGTTCTGGCACAAGTGTCAGTTCCCCATATTGTTGGTTCTATTTCAGAGGCTTGGTTAACCAGTGAGGAACTGGGTTTAGATAGAATTATAGCATCAAAGTGGGAGTGATTTCGAAGGGTACTTCTGGGCCCTGGCATATCTATCCGGGATTCAAATGATACTCTTTTTTGGACAAGGGGGGACTCTTCCGGGAACATTTCTGTTAAAATATGTTATTGTGCTCTTATCTCAACTATGGACTACCCGATTAGGAGCGGCTGGAAGGTAACTATTTGGAAATGGAACATAGAATTAAAGATAAAATTGTTTATTTGGATGGTAGTGGAAAAAAAGGTTCTAACTTGGGACGCTCTCCAAAACAAAGGTTGGGAGGGACTTGGGGTTTGCTATCTCTGCAAACACAATTCTGAAGATATTGAACACTTACTCATTCACTCCACATTCACAAAGATAGTTTGGGCCAAACTAACATCAATCTTTAAGTTAAAAAGAAATTGGGATGGAGCCTCCATAAATGATTGTTTTACCATCTGGACCAAGGATAAGTCAGTTTCCAAAGGTTTGGTTGCTCTCACCTATTGGCACATCTAGCTTGAGAGAAATAGAGTTATTTTCGAGGAGAGGTCTCCTTCATTTTCTGTAGTGGTATACAAGATACTTGGGTATCACTCTTGGCTTTCACAATCCCTTAAACCTGCCTCCATTAGGGTATGCACAATCACTCAGTAAGAAGGATATTCTATTGCTTGCTTTGATGGCATGAATATTTCAGGTGGAAAGTGTTGTGAAGATGGTGGCATCATCAATTTACCAGGGTCGATTGTATATAAATGGTACATCAATTGTGGAGAAGGCACCAACACAAAGGCGGAGCTTTTGGGAGCTTGGTCTACACTTACTCTAGCCAATATGTGGTCTATCCAAAAAATTCAGATTCTGGGGGATTCTAAGGTAATTATAGATTGGTTAAATCAAAAGAGCAACCTCCAGGTGATTGACATTGAAGGATAGAAGAAACAAACCAGGGATCTGGCCAACTTATTTCAGGGTATTAACTTTCATCATATTTACAGGGATTTCAATAAGGAGGCAGACTTATTATCTAAACAAGGTCTCTTGGAACCAGAAGGTAGATTGTCCTTTTACCAATGGGTAGATGGGGTTGGAGGACCACTTACTCATTTAAACATCTTTGAAACATCATCAGGATGATGTGCATCCGACTTATATTTCAGCTGGTAGTGGACATTTTATATGTTTTGTAATTCCAAAGTGTTAACTTTTCACGTTGTTTTTTTCCTTTTGGATTTTTGAGGATTAGTTTATATTATGGCTAGTTGTCAGTGCATTTTGTATAGAGCTGAACATAATGATCCATAGTTATAAGGATCTTTGATGATATAAAAAAAATTATACTTTAATATAATTTTGAGCGAATTTTCTATTGGAAAAAAGGTTTATTGGAATAAAATAAAAAAAATTCAAAACAAAATTGAATAACCTTTATTTGTATGTTTTTTTGAAAAATTGAAGTTGTGCAATAATTATTTCCATGTATAGTAGAGTTTATTGGAATAAAATATTTTTTTTCAAAAAATTTAGTACAATATACTAATTGTATGTAGTGTATTGTAGGACCACTTTGATGGTTGGATAATACTATGTTCAAGATTGGCATTTGGTTCTCATAGGGGTTGCTTTTGGTAGTACAATAATTATGTTTATGTAGGATGGGATAAGAGGTTTTTGGTAGTACAATAGCCATGTTCATGTAGGGTGGGGTAAGCGGTTTTTACTAGGCCATTTGTTACTAGGATTAGGGTAGGGTAATCTTTGGTGGTTTTGAGATTCGAGCTAGGTTTTCGGCTCTGTGGGCTCTGTGACTACGTTTTTCGCTAGTCGCATCCATGGCTTCCATGGAGAAGGGAAAGCATGGGTGTGAGACCCTTCAAGGGAAATTGGGTTTTGTCGTGTGGCGGGAGAAGGGTGTTTCGAGGGTCAGCGGATGGCGGTGGAGGAATCAAACCCTGTGGGCTTTTCGGTGTGGAGAGTCACTGTGTCGAGGGAATTGTAACACCCTATTTTCCCCAGTTTGTAAATATAACTATAAATGGCCAAGAGACTATGGAAAACTTTATATGTGTGAATATTGATTCGATGGACCTTTGTTTGAAAGGTAAACGAATGTGAATCTAATTATTTACTAAGAAAATGGACAAGTGTTGCATGACTACTAGAAGGGGGGTGTACTTAGAAAGACCATGAATGTTATACGAAGAGAGGGTGAAGGGGACCATGAATGGTTGCGTTAACCTTCACCAAACTAGTGCTTACTGGATTTAATTGCTCAGAACCAAAACCGTCCTCTAACCCATAAATGAATTACAGTCAGACTGGTGGGTGGGAGGACCTCCTCAAGAGTTAATGAGGAGATGGGGCATAACACTCATCTGTAAGGCTTCCAGACTTGGACGTGGACTGGGAATTCGAGCCACATGTGACCTTGCTGAAAGAAGTAAGAAAGGAAGGTGTGGTGGGTAGAGGGAAGAAGCGTTGTGAAGAGTGTAGAGACAAAGAGAAGTGAATCTCTTGGGCTCAAAGGAAGAATTGGAAAATAAGCATTCTGGTTATAGGAAATGACAGAGAAGGTTTTGATAAAAGATGATAAACAAGGCTAGCCTCCTTGCTTGGTTTTGTGTAAACCATTGTCAGGATCCAGTGGGAAGAGGAGAGTAACCTTTGTCCCTACTATGGCTGAGCGAGAAGAAAAGTTTATGTTGCAGAGCATTGTGGTCTAGCTCGGGGGTGGCTAGTGGTAAATCCGTTTGGAGTGACTGAGCCTATAGTTGGGTGGAAACGGGTACCCCTTCCAGTAGTCGCGTCACATTGATTGGTTCTGATAAGTCCTTTCCATGCTTCAATTGTTGAATTAGAATGATATGGACCATAGATCTAAGGATCTTTCATGACCCACCTCAACCATCAGATCTATGAGTTCGGAGTTCATGCATCGAGAGAATTGCGTGTTAGTACGCCCAAGTCTTCTGAAGCCTGAAGTGACCTGGACCGTGGATCTATGGATCCTGCTGGACTCCCCTCAGCCATCAGAACCATGAGATTGAAGTTCACGCTTCGGAAGGATTATGATATTTAGCGGCTATGAACCAAGTCATGAGATATAAACTTTTGGGTCGCTTTAGCACCTGGCAGTAGTCACTAGAATGCTACGGGTTCCGGTAAAGGGAAGAATCATTTCAGAGAGATGATTTGAGATGAAATAGTGGAAGAAAAACAAAAACAAAAATTAATTATGCCCCACCCTATTTCCCCAGTCTATAAATATAATTATTATCATGACCAAAACTATAGACATGCCTATTATGTGATTATTGAAAGACAATTGACCTTTGATAAATTATGTATTTTAAATATTTGGTTATGAATGCAACAGGGAGATGTTGAACCATTGATGGCCTTCACAAGTTACGATGTCATGAGAGGAATGGTGCAAGAGGGAAGCTATTACTAGTTGAAATGACCCTTCCAGGCAGTACCCTATTAAATTAAGACAATGCAGACCCTGAACTATCCTTAGCCTTGAATACACACACACACACATATAGTCGTTTAAGCATGTAAATAACTCAAATATCTATTATATCTTAAGTTGAAAGATATATTAACATCACTACTTATTTTATGTGTTGTTGTGATTATATGTGTGTGTGTGCACCTGTGTGTTGTGGTGTTTGGATGTAAGGTAGTTAGAGAGGTAGTAGGGGGGCCTAGAGGGACCATAGTGATAATAGTGGAGGTCATTCAATGTAAGGTGGACTAGGTCCACTATATTATTAATAAGACCCACTATGGTAGTTAGATATAATAAATGGGTAGTTAGATATAATAAATGAAAGGGGACTTCTTAGAGATCTATTCAGGTACTTAACATTCTTACTCCTGTAACAATTTCATTACCAAAAATATCAATGCAATAGGAAAGATAGCTTTTGTACCATAAACGATCTGGAAAGGAGATGTGTTAATAGATCTCTTTGGGGATATCCTGTCATCCCACAGTGCATGAATGAGCTTTTTGTGCCATGCCCTTTTATTCTCCTACAACAATTTTTTGATGATTTTGACCAAGCTTTTGTTCGAAGACTCGGCCAATCCATTTCCCTAATTGGGGGTCTCCGAGTCCAAATTGGGCCAGATGAGGAAAAATCATTTCAGCTATAGGTATGCAGGCTGTAGCAGCCTTTCAATTCTGGTGTTGAACCCAGAATGTTTCCCCAATTTCAAATTTTTCCCTGATCAATTTCTCAACCGACTCCTTCCCGCATACCTTTCCGAGGCCATATCTTATTAATCTAGAGTCAGATTTGCTCCAAACAAAAGGCAGCAGAAAGGTAACAAACAAAGCTACAACATAGAAAAAATAAAGAAAAAAATTTTGGTTGTTTGGTACAGGGGAAAATCCTCTCAAGGTTCAGGCCCAGGAGGTCCCTTCACCGAAACAAGCCCAAATCGAAGCCATGCTTTGGCCAATTCACAGGGAAAATTATAGGAAGCAGAGGGGGGGTATAATTAGGTTTGAAAAGTGACTGAAAAACGAGCATTTCCTTGCATACAATGCTCAAATCCCAAAGTCCCCTTGCCCTCCTAAGAAACTCTACAATTTTCCCACACCTTGGGGCCTCATCCTAATGAATCTGACAACCATGGATGGCCTAGAACTGTCCTAAATCACCTCACCTACAGCTACAAAACATGGCAGTAGTCAAAGAGTCTTTGGGATGGCACAAATCCCAAGGCAAATGGTGATGTAGCATATTGAGCTTGTCATTATTTGAAAAATGACTTTTTGTAATATGTAGTCTCGCATGATTTTATTTTTGGTATGTATACATTGTAATTAAGAGGTCAAATCAGATTTGTTTTGATCCCTTTTGGATAAGATTCCCTTTTGGATGAGATTCCCTTTTAGGATAAGATTACTTTTTGGTAAAAAGACAAAAAGACTTTAGGGTTGGTCCACTTGTCACTTTTCCAAAAGTGACAAGTATCTGGTGACCTAACCCTAATCCTTCACCTCTCCTTTATAAATAAGAGGGTTGGCATTGTAAAAAGGGGAGGATGAATATAGTAACAAGGCTCTACTGAAATTTTCCAATACTCTTTGTGTGTGTGATACTTGTTAGATTTTAGTTGTTGGATGTGTCACTTGTTGGTTAAGGGTTGAGGGGTAGAAGTAAATACTTTTTATGTTAGTGTAACACACCTGACCTCTGAGTGGTTTTCCTAGGGATTGGGCCTCAAAATTTGTTTCTCCTTAAGTGATCAAATCCTTCATTCCGAGTCTCTACCACACTATGCTCGTCCAGAGTTTTCCAACCATGGTCTCCATGCTCAAAACTGAGCCCAGAACTGGCATATATATCTCTCCGAAGTTATTTGGGTGCTCATTGGTTGAGGGTCACGTGGCACCCACATGAATCCACCTCACACGTGCTATTTCCAAGTTCCTTCCTCCACGGTCGAAGACCATCCACTGTATGATCCCATGACTGGACTTATTCTCTTTATCCTATATCAGCTATGGAGGAATTCAACGCTTCGGTGCTTCATTCCTCTTGATCCAAAAATGTGAGGTTTTACTGACAAATTTCAAGTTAAGTTAATGTACTTTATGCATCGGATCGATAAGAATGTGAAATACATAAACTTTACTAACTATTGCGGAATATCAATTATGAATTTTACTTAATGCTTATTAATGATTAAAGAGATCAGCCATCATAAACCATGCTGCAAATTAATAGAAGAGAACAACAAACAAGAAAGATAAATAGAGAAAAGAACTTGTTAATGGAGTTCATCAATCATTAGCTACGTCTCCGGGCCCACTTCCAAGTGGAGGACCTCTTTATTGCTCTTCAAATGCTCAAGTTATCTTTACATTGGCTCTTTGATGTTACAAAACATGTTGCAGATCTATTGTGCAAGACCTCCTTGCTCAGATTCATACATGCCTCATCAAACTCCTCTCAAAAACATGAGAAAAATGCCTTTCAAAATATGAGAAATGGCCAAAAATACATCCTGCTCCTCAAAATCCCTTCATCAAAAACTTACCCTCGAGCTTCAAAAAACCCAGGTTATATAGTTTTTAGGCTCAATAAGAGACGCCCAACTTCCCCTGAAGATCTAGCCTCTTTTTGGTATAAAATCCCCCTCCAAATGGCCAAAATATCCTTAAAAACCCAATTCTGGTCCAAAAATCAGGCAAAAACCAATTAAAATACCAACAGCATAGTATAAAACCCACTTTTGGCATAATATATGGGCTAAGCACCCAAAAAAAGGCACGTGCCCCTTGGAACAGGTCATATGCAATCATATATGGCCAAGCGCTAGCCCTTAAATCGCGCTAGCTTCTTGATTTCGGGGCATATGGTGTAATACAATGGGACCACCCCCCCCCAAAATGTGCCTAACACCCGGTTATAGCCCCCGAGCATGTGGTGGTTAAAGTGCTGAAAATTCGTGCCTGGGTGGTTATGGGTGGTTACCAGTGGTCTCATTGCATATCATAACCATGGGTTGGGGCTTAGCCCAACCCCCCCTTTCCGCCACCATATAATATATAGCATTTTAAATAATATTTTGTTGGTTATATACAAGAAATACGGGGGCACGTTGGTAATAGGACTCTACCTAAAATTTGATTGTCCATAGGTCATGGGTTCAAAACCAATGGACTTCCAAAAACTTTTAAAACTTTCCACACAACTATTGACTGGGTGCCACGTGGCTGCCCATGCCTGGGCCATGTGGCACCACCACATTTGCCTGAAATTTGACAAGTGTCACACTGCCATTGGTACAAGTCTGCATCATCTGCCTAGTTACCGGTTGGCACATGTCATCACCTGCCTCTTCCATGTCAGCATCATGAAATAGCTTTGCTGACGTCTACATTGACTTTTTGCTAGTTTGACCTTTGACTTTTTCATTGTTTGATAATCTGATCAGAGTGCGATAACTCTCGCATATAGAGCCTGTTTGAGAAAGTAAATATATGGCCGAAAAATGCCATCGAAAATGAAGATGTGTGGATGAGAGTTTTGGTGCAGAGTCTTGATGGCGATGCCACAGATTGGTTTAAAGACTTGCCTCCCAGATCTATTGATGGTATTGTTGCTCTAGATGATTCCTTCTTAAGACACTGGGGAAATAAAAAATATCTCCTTTATTATATTACAAAATTTGGGTCACTTAATAGAGAGGAGGGGGAATCTATTTCAGACTTCTCAAAGAGATTTAATAAAATGTATAAAAATATTCCAGCTGAAGTTAGGACCACATAAATCTCTGCCAAAATGACTTATGTTAATGCTTTCAGCCCTAACTTTTTCCTACCGTTGAGAGCAAGAAGAGCTACCTATTTGGATCATATGAAAGATGCAACCCTTGAAGTAGAATCTAATATATTGGTAGTTGAAAAACTTAGGGGCAAAGTTGATAGAGACATGGGAAGAGGTAAGTCTGAAACCTCGACTTCTAGTTCCTCTGTTGCCCCCCCTCAAATAGATTAAATGACCAAGATACTAAAGTCACTCTCTGCTAGAATGGAAAATATCGAATTAGAAGGAATCCAGGGCTATAGAAATCCCCAAAATGTTGATAGCAGAGGTAACTATAGGAGGCCTAACAATACTCCTCATATTATCCAAAGAGACCAGAGGAGTAGAGATAGAGATGATCAGAAAATCTAGACCCCTCTCCAAAATAATCTTGTTGCTGATGAAGAAGAAGGGGATGAAGACCTTGTTCCCGAAATCCACTATCTTGGGGACACCTCCTCTTTTCCTCACTTAACTCAGTCTGCATATAAGGAATCTCTCGTGGACAATCAGTTGAATGAGTTGAGAAAAGGGGAAAAGGCTAGTAGCAACCCAAACAGGTATAACCTCATGTCTAAGAAGAAAGAAGGAAAGATCAGTGTTCCTGGTCAACCTACCAGAGTAGAGAAACCTACTGAAGATGTAGCAGATGACAGCAAAGATAATAAATTTTGAACCCCTTTTCAAGTGGCCATAACTCCTGTCCCAAAAGTGAAAGACATCCTAAAGCCTACATCCCCTTTTAATTTTTAACATGAGGTTCAAAATATTAGGATCCATGTACCCCTTTCAGAGTTGGTCAAGCATGAAGATTTCAAAAGAAGCCTCTCTAAGTTGTTGATGCTTGAACCCACAATTCATCCCACAGACTCAGTCAATTTGCAAGATGAAAATCCATCTGTCATATTAGGACCTTTGGTAGAAGATAGAGATGATTCCTCTCCTCCCTTCTACACTTCATTGAACATCCATGATAAGGTGTTGCATAATTGCTTGATGGATTCAGGAGCATCCCACAATATTATACCTAAGGTTATCATGGAAGAACTCAGGTTGGAAGTTACAAAAACCTACCACAACCTGTATTATTTCAATTCCAGGAAGGTGAAGTGCCTTGGGGTTATCAAGGACCTAGTTGTGTCCTTGTTCTATCTGCCAATGAAGAGCGTAATCATAGATATCATAGTGGTTGATGTTCCCCCAAAGTTTGGAATGCTCCTATCTAGATCTTGGATAAAGAGACTAGGGGGAACCTTGCAGATGGACCTTTCATATGCCACCATTCCTATGTTCAGGGGTGAACAAAGGAGACTTTACAGGGAAGCGCAGCTCGCCTACATCATCAGTCATGAAGCAAACCCCATCAACCATCCTATTTTTTCTTTGAGCACTGACTTACGATCCAGCATATTGCAGCTCACAAATGCTCCTGAGGTTCCTCTTGAAATAAAAAAGCAACCCCTTTCTTTTCGTGAAATACCTCCCCCAACTACCTCTGTGTGGAAGATGTTCTTCGATGGAGCCTCTTCTCAGGAAGGGGCTGGTGTTGGAGTTGTTTTTGTGTCACCTTGTCAGGAGGCTATACCTTTGTCCAATAAAGTAGAATTTGAAGCTACCAACAATGTGGTAGAGTATGAGGCTCTTGTTTTGGGTTTAAAGGCTGCGAAAGACATGGGGATTGAAGAGCTTGTAGTATTTGGAGATGCCAAACTAATTGCTCATCAGGTCAAAAATATTTATCAAGCCAAGCACCCTAGGCTTAAGACTTACAGAAATGAGGTGTGGGACCTAATTGACAATTTCTTGTTAGCTTTCAACATTTCGTTTATTCCAAGAGAAGAGAATACTATGGATGATTCTTTGGCTATCTCAGCGAGCCATTTCAAAATCCCGCTGCCACCTAAGCTTAGGTATGATGTTGAGGTAAAATATAGGCCCTTTGTACCTGACAATATCAAGCATTGGAAGGTGTTCGAGGATGATCTTGAGATAAGAAAATTTCTTGAGTCTGTTGACGAGTTCTCTGCATTACACATTGATCAGGATCATGATTCTGAAGGTGACCCTCACACTGATGTATCTTTAAATAAAATTGCTAATCACCATATTGTTCAGCTACCTAGAAACCACATTCCAAAAGGACTAGTTCCTTTAGAAAGATTGTTCGTTGGGAACGATGTGGCAGTAAAGTTTAAAGGCACAACTAAGGATACTAATGTAGCTGAATGCAATATTGGTATAGAGGAAGATCCAAAGTTTGTCAAGTTGTCAAGCATCTTGTCAAGGGAGTAGAGAGCTGAGTATACTGAGTTATTAAAATAATTTGCTGATGTGTTTTTCTGGACCTATGAATACCTCATAACATACGACACAATCATCATTGAGCATAAGATCCCATTGAAAGAGGAGGCCAAACCGTTTACGAAAAAATTAAGACAAATAAATCCTATATTGTTGCCTATTATGGAAAGGGAGGTAAAGAAGTTGTTGGACACCCAAATCATTGTCCCTTTGAGATTTTCTGAATGGGTGGCCAACTTGGTTCCAGTAAGGAAAAATAGCAAAGAAATCAAACTCTGTGTTGATTTCAGGAATCTGAACAGAAGCTCTAAGAAGGAAAATTACCCTTTGCCAAAGATGGAACACATATTGTAGAGGGTGACAAGTGAATCCAAGATCTACATGATTGATGGATTTTTTGGCTACAATCAGATCTCTGCCTATTCTGAAGACAGAGAAAATACATACTTCACCACTCCTTAGGGCACGTTCATGTATGCAAAAATTCCCTTTGGATTGATGAACACAAGAGAAACCTTCCAACGAGCCATGGACATCACCTTCATTAGAGAAAGAGACAAATTTGTGGTCATCTGTTTGGATGATATAACAATCTTCTTCAAATCTGATAAAGAAGATTGTCAACATCTGAGAAAGGTTTTCTCGAAATGCAGAAGGTTTTGTCTCTCCCTAAATCCCAAGAAGTATTTATTTGCCATGCAAGAAGGAAAGTTGTTGGGACACATTGTATCAGCTGAGGGGGTTAGGATTGATTAAAGAAGGGTAGAATCTATTCAAGCTTTATCACTTCCTACATCCAAGAAAGAAGTTCATTCCTGCTTGGGAAAAATAAATTTTCTGAGAAGGTTTGTTTCAAATTTTGTCGAATTGGTGAAGCATATCAAAACCATGCTCAGGAAGGGGAATGAAGTAAAATGGACTGTCGAGCCCAAAGAATCCTTCAATCAAATCAAGAAAGCACTGAATGAAGCACATGTGCTAACCAGTCCTCATTATTCCAAGTATTTTCTATTTTTTTCCTTTGCTTCATTGGATACAATGGTCATTGTTTTACTACAAAATAATGATGCAAGGCTAGAGAAACCTCTTCCTTTTTTCAGCAGAGCACTAAGAGACATGGAGGTCAGATATGACATCATGGAGAAGCAGGCCTATGCCTTGGTAAAATCCCTCAAAGCTTTCAGATTCTTTGTTCTGCATTCGAAGATCATTGCATATGTTCCTTTAGCTGATGTGAAGGACATCCTCATCCAGCCTGACTTAGATGGAAGAAAGAGCAAGTGGATTGCCAAAATCCTTGAATTCGATCTAGAAATAAATCCCACCAAACTAGTTAAAGGCCAAGGTTTATCCAAGCTATTGGTTGAATCTAATTGTAAAGCTTTGGGGGTTAACTTCATCAACACTTTCTTAGAAAATCAACAAGTTGCCTTGTCTGATAAAAGTTCTCAAGACAGCCCTCCATTGGCAGAATGTGCCTGGTACAAAGACATTATATATTTCTTGCAAGAGTTAAAGCCTCCAGATGGAATGGGGAAAAGAAAGGCAAGAGATTTAAAGCTCAAAGCAATTAGATATTGCCTTATTGAATAGGTCGTATATTGGAAATACCCTCTAGGTGTGATTCTGAGATGTTTAGCCACACAAGAGGCCCAAAAGATAATGTTTGATTTTCATGACAACCTATGTCAAGGACATCATTTTTAGAGAACCATGGCCTATAAAATCCTCAGGGTTGGGTTCTTCTGGCCTACACTATTCACTGATGTCTGTGAAAAAATCAAGGCTTGTATCAAATGTCAAAAATTCGATGGGAAGGAGCAGCTCAAGTCTCTTCCTTTGAAGCTTGTGGTAGCTTCAAGACCCTTTCAGCAGTGGGGCCTAGACTTTATTGGAGAGATTCATCCTCCTTCAAGTGGTTAGCACAAGTGGATCTTAATTGCAACAGATTATTTCACCAAGTGGATAGAATCTATCCCCACAAGGAGTGCTTCTCACAGAGTAATCATTGGTTTTCTTGAAGATATTATGGCAAGGTTTACTTGTCAGAAATGAATCATCAATGATAATGATGTGACGCAAAGATTTCCTGCCGCACATTCTGCTCCCACCAGGACCTTCTCTAACTCTGGCCCTAAGAGTCAAAGTACTCTTCCACTCCACTCGGGAGTCCACTACCCACAGTAATTACTTCGGCGATCTCCCTTTCGGAAATCGGGAAATCGAAATTCGCGATCTCGCGAATTCTGTGAGCGCAGTCACATGCAACTCAAAACCCCGAACCCCGATGGTCAACGGGTCAACCCTTTCGGATATCGAGATTTTCCCTATCGGGAAATCGGCCGATATGAAATAGTGATTCACTTACCCTATGAATCCCCGAACCCCGAACTCCGATATGCCGATATGCGATGGCACGTGTGGATTTGACACCTCCACCTCTTCCTTCTATCGGCACTTCGATCCCCAATATGTCGATGTGCTTCCACCTATACTCCACTAACAACCGCGGT
>SNQJ01S0125077.1:6050-26512 GCA_010110895.2 Picea sitchensis | reverse complement strand
AGTTGTTCAAAACTCGTTGCCATGGCTTGTTGTTGGTAATCAAACAATTTGTGACCTGCAAATGGCGTTATGGGTTGGTGTTTTTGTTTCATATACAATTATTGATGGTTTTCCTGGGTTTTAAGTTGAAGTTGCCTTTTATTTACTCAAGAGTCTCCAAAAAATGTCCAAGTTTTACCAAAGACAGAACCCTAACCTTGAGTCCAGTTTGTTCCATCATGGTCTAATCCGGGTTCTAGTTAATGCCCAATTGTTGAAGACGTGAGATAATTGGTAGAGTTTTCTTGTTAGAAATAGCTTTGTTCCTTTTCCATCTGAGCATGTTTCTGGTTTACCTCTGAGTGTTGATGAAATTGTCGGTCCAAGTGTATCATCCCATTCTCTGCAAAATTTTCAAGTTGAGATACAAGTCTCGAAAGACTTTGTCTTACCATCCGATACTTCGATTGAGTTTCTCTCGGTAGCCGAGGTCACCTCCAAAAAACGCGATTTCATTCCAAATAAATCTTTGGAAGAAATTATGAGTCTTTTAAGGGATAAGTCATCAATTTCCCCTGATCCTGTACAGACTAAGGTTAGTAATGATAAAAATAAAATTAAAAGACAGGGGAAGCAAGTTACACAGGACGTTAATGACATGAATTTCAAAAATAAGAGGGGTGGTAGACTTCTGTCAAGGATGGCAAGGAACCGATATCAAAATCATAATAAACCCATTCCTACTGTAGTTATAGAAGATACGATATCTATCGAGGATGCAAGCTTTGATTCCACCAGAGTGGATTCGCCCCAATACGATTTTGTTTCAAACATGCCTCTATTTTTAAGGGAACAAGAAGGGTTTCCAGGAATATAGTACGATTTAAAAACGACAATGGCACAAGGTAAGCCTTTGAACTCAAACGATACACGCCCTCTACCGAGATTGGAACAAGTGCATTGTGAAGAGTGTTTCCTTGGATCCAGAGGTACTATCAAGATATCCCTTATTTGCAAGCTCAACTTAACCAGGTAATGGCTCAGAACATAGTGTTGGAGAGGGAAAACTTGGATTTGAGAGCCAGTGTACGACAAACTTCCCCCATAGCTAGCAAAAGATCCAGGAAATCAAGAGATATCGTCATTAAAAACTCATCCAACATAAACGTTGTTATGAACTCAAAATTACCAAATGCCTCTTTTTCCAATGTTTAATGGGTAAACAAGTTCTTAAGAGTTAACGTTTTGATTGCTTTGTTATAACAATTTTTTTTGTTTGTTTTTGTTTTTGTTTTTGTTTTATTAGACTAGCTACATAATCGTAGATTCTGTAGCTTGTCTATAATTAGTTTATTAGATTTTTTCTAAATTAAATTCATTTTTTCCTTCTCAGGTTTGAAGAGGAATGAATTGCAAGGGTTGATGGAACAAGTGAATCATTGGGAGATGCTTCAAATTTGCAAGTTTTTCTTTAAAAACAGTTTCAAAAATATTTTGAATTATGTAACTATTTTTTGAATGGTTGTTATAATAGACCTAAATTAAAGTTATCTTTTCGAAAAGACTTTATTAAGGAAGATATGTCTCTATCTTAGAAGATATGAGAAACAGATCATGAACATATTTAAATACTGGTACTTTCCGAGAGACATGGTATGCTTTTTGGGACCTGAAAGATGGACTCATTTTTTGGAATGATATGAAATACATTCTGCTTTTGGCTTTAGTCCAGATATGTAAACTGTATGATGTGATTATTGTCATATTATTTTCATATTTTTCTGAGCATGAAAACATATACGCTATGAATTAGCTTTAGTCTATTCAACATTTTATGCTTTCATGTTATTCTTATATCTTTATGGTCCATCATTTATGGTTATCATAATCCTTGTGGCTAATTAAACATATAACAAGTATCTGTACATTATGAGTTTATGTCGAATGTTAGAATTTGTTATAATCATTTGCGAGAGATTGGAGTTGATTCCATCTCTAGATTTTGAATCACATAAAGTCACATGAGAAAAATATTTGTCTTTCTGTTTCTTGTAGATTTCTTTCAAAACACAAAACTCCTTGAATTACTTCAGGTACTATCATAAGATATTCTTTGCCTCTTGCCATAGATTTCTGCTTAGCAAACAAGTTATTGGATCCTGCATTATACAGGAAGACAAATAGCTTAGCGATTTTCTTTATCGTTGATCAACAACAAGTTAGTTACCCTTTTTCTTTTGAGTTGATTTATTTATTTTATGAATGAATAACGATTAAACAATTCAACTTTAAATGCTTTGTTCATTACAATCATATATTTTATAGATCTTATTCATTCATTTTGTTGTTTTGTGACTATTTAGTTGTAGAATAATTTTCTTAGCTTTATATCTTAATCAAAATTTGTTTCAGTAGCAAAACTTTCATTTTCACAAGGCTTTACACAAACCTTGTATCTGTACATAGATATTGTATATAATAAGATTGTATGCTAGTTATATATTAATAGATAGGTTTATCGATTAATGTACATAGTGAGATTGTATAGATAGATAGTTTGTGCCTCTCTTAGTTTACCTTAGTGTTTTCATCTACTGATGGAGCCATAAAACCCATCGGGGTAGGTTACTTTAAACGGCTTGGGTTAATTAGACAACCTTGGACCAGATCTTCCCTTCTCGTTGACGGTGTGTCATAAACACCCGTCAACAAAGACTCAAAATGGTCTCAACACAATTATGTTCATCATACTTTCTTGTGAAGTTCTTACATTGTTTATTGCTTTGTATTTGTATTTTTTGGAGGATAATCCTAAAAGGGCTAGGCCCACACTTATTTATTGAAGGAATGGTAAGCACATAGGGACGATAGTATATAGAAATATGCTAGGATATTTTTAAACTGGAAATAAGAAACCCCTTGTAGATGGAAAGTTGAAAGGTTCGACACAACTCTTAAAAACCAACCCCTTGTCCATCCAAACATGATGGGAAAAAAAATTACCTCAAAAATAGTTGGCTTGCACCATTAGCCCATTCTACTTAACTCTTAGATGATTCAAACACCATGAAATATTTCACTCAAATTTGAGATGGTGTGGATCCTCATTCAATGTTTACAATGAATATTTAAAAATGATGGAACTCTTATAATAATGTGCTTGAATCTAACATTTGCGAACTTAATAGTTTCAATGCAACTTAAAATTTTGGAATAATTTTTTTTTAATAATAACACTGATAAAATAAAATTACCCTTAAAATTACGAGAGAGTAGCACAAGAATCAATTCATTCTTTGGTGGCTTGGCGGAAACAAGGAACAACAATGGGACTAGACATGTCCAAAGTAAATCATTGATTTAGTTATGCCTTTTTCCATCATGTCTAAAATGCCTTTAATTTTGTTGATTTTTTTGTCTCAATGGTGCACATTTGTGTTTCTTTCTTTTCCATTCTACTTATTGATTCTCCAATGGTGCCCTTTCAACCTACTAGAGGAATCAAATGAGGGATCCTTTGTCTCCATATATTTTCATTATCATGGTAAAAGGTCTCAGTGGGCTCATTGATTTCTATAAATCCGATTTGTGGATTGCGAGACTCTTTTTTTCCAAGATACATTGTCCAGGGAAAACCCCCAAGTGCTTCCCCCCATTTCGAGGATGGTACCCAATGTAAACCTTAGAATAGTCAGGGCACAAGGTCAGTCAACAACATGGATTTAAGTCATTAAAACAATATACTCGTTATGAGCTCAACATGTCACTTGTGGGAATTGAACCTGGGTGGGAAGGATAACAATCATTCATCCCAACTACCGAGTTAAACCCAATTGACATGGATTACATGACTTATACTAGTTGGTAAGTTACATGGTGGTTGTGTTATGCCTGCAATTTGTTAATGATATAATATTATTGAGAGAACACTTGCTATAAGAAGCATAATCCTTCAAAAAAATGTTGGAATATGCTTTTCAAAGAATTCACGATGTCAAATTAATGAAGGGAAGAGCAATATTTTCTTCTTCAATACCCTTTTATATGTCCAAATGCATATCCACGGAATCTCAAATTTTACAAGAGCCTCACTTCCTAGTGAATATTTGGGCATTTCCTTGGTAGAGAATAGTGCATGAAAAAGCAAGTGGGAAGATCACGTGCCTAAAACACATAGAAAACTTCAAAGTTGGACCTTTTGAAGCCTTTGTTTATAGGGTAAGTTGACACTTCTCAAATCTATCCTTCAAGCTCTCCCTTACTTTTTATTTATTTATTTAGATGATAGTTCAAAAAATTATTGATAAAAACTAGCAACTTCAATAAAAATTATGGGTAGGTCCTCACATGGAAGCAAAGTGGCCCTTGGTTGCATGGAGCAAGATATGTGTCCCCAAATATAAGCGACATTGGGGACTTCAAATATGAAATACATCAATGTTTTTGTATGCCTTGAGCTACTCTAGCGTTGGTTTCATAAGAAAAATTCAATGAGGGGTCATATTTGGAAGGGGAAATATGATGCACAAATACCTTGGAAGGACATTCCACATATTTTACATGATCATAATGGATCTCTTGTATGAAATAACTTCAAAAAATGGCTTCCAACCATTATTGAAAATAGTTTTTGGGAGATCCGGGAAGGCAATACCACTTTCTTTTTGCATTGATTCCTAGAACCAACTATTTTCTTTACAACATTGTAGAACCCCTAAGTGGGTATTCATATCAATAAGAAATCGAAAAAGATTAAGCGTCATCAATTTTTGGAAGAAAATAAACGACAAAAGTCTTCTAGAGTGACATTGGGTTTCCAAAAGTGGAAGAACCTTGAATTTTAGCCATTCTTTTTTCCATAGAAGATTGGAATTATGGCATGAGTTGCAACAAAGGTATGCAACATAGAAACACAGACATGATCTCCTTAAATGGGGAAGGAACAACTTGGATAATTTCATTGTTATCCAAGGATACATTGAATTCATGGAGAAGTTCAAACAAAGATAATAATTTTAATTTGGGGTAAGGTTTGGAACTCAAAGTACTAGTCTAAGATCTCCTCATTCCTTTGACCATCATCGTGGAAGCAAATCTTACTTGGGGACAACATCTACACAGATGCTTTCATGAGACCCTATCAATATATTATGTTTCTTAACTAATCAAATACCATTGATACTCTTCTTAGCCATTGTCCTTGTGCCCAAAATGTATGGAATTGAGTAGCATTTAGAATGGTTGGGGCAATTCATATCCAATGGGAAGTTCCTACAATATTCCTCCATCAACGACTAAACTAAAATTCTACTAACAATTTAGGTTAAGGTTATGGTCCCTTGTGTGAGGATTTGTCATGTGGAAAATATGAATATAATGGAATTTGAGTATTTTCAATGAGCAAACAAGCATGGTTCTCTCTAAGGGCCATGAATCCCTAAAATTGTTATTGTGGTCATTCTTTCCAGACTAAGGAAACCATAAGATCTATTGGGACTCCAAGTGGACCAATCCAAGGTATCCTTTTGGGGAATTGAAGTGGATAATCTCTTACATACACCTGATTGTACATACAAAATGGCTCCTCCCCCCTTAGCCTAGTTAAATCCATCTCATCCTTTCATTAAGTTGAATTTTGATGGTGCCTCAAATGACAATATGAGATGTGTTGGGATAGGAGGTATCCTACAGGATGTGGATGGGTGTCCCTTAGCTTGATATGCACAAAAAATGAGAATTTTGACTAATTTTGGTTATTCATATCCAAAGATTAGGGAACATAGTGGCAAATGATTTAGCATATAAAGGCACTTCTTCTGGTTGGGTTGTCAAGAAATATGGTGATATAACACCCAGACTCTACCTGTGCAGATAGTTACATAACTCAATTCTCTTATATGGAAACTACAGATAGATAGCTATGGTAGGTTATGGGAAATATAAGCCGAATGACCTTTAAGAAAGCTTAAATGTGGACATGACAAGCAACACTAGGAAAAGTGACTATGGCACAAGAGGCACCATTTATCACCAATACCTTGTAATAAGAACTAATAAGCATTTAGTAAGGGTTTTTGTGAAAGTAATTATTATTAATTGGTGGGCCATAATTTTCAAAATAACATATGTTGAACCCTTTGCAACTAGAAGAGGAGGCTTTGTGAAGGTTTTAACAAATATTTTTGTAGAGGTTCTTGGCTTGCAAGTGGATAATTTTGTGAAAGTTTTTTTCAATGCACTATATACATATATAGTGCACCAATGTGTCATTGATGCAAGTGCATCCTTGGGTGCAACTCATATGGTTCTATGGTGGGCTGAATGAAAATAGGTGAATCACCAATGGGAATAGGGCTACGATACCCTTTATGGAAGTGACAATGTTTCTTTGTATGTGTGACATGTTAGTGCTCTCATTTCACACTATCACTAGCACATAGTTATAAATGAAGCACCATACCATGTGTTTATATGTCATCACTATGTTATATGTTCTGATTACCAACGTGTATTCCATGATGTATTAATGGTGTGTCCACCATATATTAAAATATCAATACTCTAATGTCATGTTGGAGCATCAATGCTCTCCAATAGATTCTTGCATCGATGTTTTTGGATCAAGTTACAACATTGATGCAAAATATAAGGTACAACATCAATGCGATAAAAAGTCAAAAGCATCAGTGATGTAAATACTACAAGGCACTGGTGTAAAACATATGCAAGAGCACCAATGTTATTAGTATTTCAAAGCACCGGTTCAGTTAATATTTTGAAGCATTGGTGTAGGACCTACATCATAACATAAGTGCACTAGTTGATAACAAAGCATTGCTTCATTAGCGACAAAAGAAGATTAATATTATTATTATTTTAAAAGAATGGGTATATTTGTATTAAAATAAAACTGAGCCTGAACAATCTAGGAAGATAATACAAAATGAATAGCAGGTTTTTTTCAAACTTGTCCATAACTTTTCAAATGAGGGTTTGCTCGACTACCTATCAGAACTAGCATCATAAGACTATTGATGCTACTTCCTATACGATAAGTATATTTCCTTGCATATTATTATGCTAATAAAATATATTTACACACCATTACCTAAACACATAAATTTATTAAAAAAGTTTCTTCCCACAATGAGTCACACCAGAACCTCCAACTTTGGATAGTTGAGATTCCTCAAATTGATTCCAAACTGTCCATTGAACAATAACTTCTTCCATGTATTTAGGCAATCTTGTCCCATTAAGACTATTAGAATGTGAGGGTGGAGAGTCAAATATGCAACCTCTTTAGCCAGTTTCTTTCCTTGCTCCAGTCTCTCTAGCAATTCCTTGAGCTTCTCTTCCATCTCATCAATTTATATGATATCATTGTGCCCCATGATTTCACTCATCTATTGCTTGAGATTCAATGTTTCCAACTGTGCTTTAGCTTCTTCCATTTGTTGATTATATAATTGTCTTCATGACCTTGCTGCCAATTTTTCCTCCACTTATCAATTTTTTGCACTAGCGAACCGTGACACTCCTACATCTCTTCTTTGTGTTAATTGCATCGTCTAGTCCTGCTCCATAGGTGTGATATTTTGCAAAGGGTGCAACCATTTGGGTGTTGATGATTATACATGGCTTCGACCCTCTCCTTTCCCTTATTCCCCAAAGTTCTATATCCACTAAATTTCTAAAAGCCAACAATAAGAAGATAATTTTCCAATTGATCAGACTACGTTGAATCCCCCCCCACTCATATTTAATCCCATTCTTGACAACATTCTCATGCTCAGGGGCATGAATTGAGTACTCCCGCATGCCTTAATCCATCCCATTCTTGCATTACTCATAACTCCAACCTAGTGAAGATTGACATGGATAGGTATTGCATGGTGAATTGAGGTATTGTGACTTAATTGTTGAGTCGAGGTGTCAGGTATGAGAATGACCTCATTCCACTATTGTCACTTATCTTTGGATCTCACTATTATTTCGATATTTGGATATTAATTAATCACTCATGGAAGGTGGCTTGGTGTAACAACCCCCCCCATTTTTCCATAAATTTCATTTATCCAGTCCCAAAGTGAAGTTTGCATAATGATCAACACCAAAGTTTTTATTTCAAAGAACTTGGAAGCATGAGATTGTATCAAAATATTTTTTCAATAGTTGTTTTATCCGAACCAACCTGAAAAGGTGAGTATCCTTTGGATTTGTAGAGAAGAACACGTGATTGGTGACCATCACCAAGTCCCCTATCATGGTGATATTCTTAATTCCTAGACCTTTACCAAGCCATAATCCTTGATATAGAGCCAAGATCTCTCATGGTTATTAGTCGCCTCACCTAACCCCTAGGAAAATGATTTTTTTATTCTTCCCATTAGTTATGATCCCCCTTGCACTTGTCTCCCTTGTTAGAAGAAGATTATTTTGATGTGTATATATAATAAATTTCACTTAATATAAATTAGTGGAATAATTATAAATTAAATAATTTATCAACAATCATTTTTTCCCCAAGAAAAACCCTTTATATTCAATATTTCAAAAAGAAATCGTGATATATATTAAACTTCCTTAAAAGGATTAAAAATAAAACACGGTTATGTCTTGCAACTAAGTTTGTCTTGCCTAACTTGTCACTACATATCACAGTCTCCCAAGGCTCCTCTAGGGACGCCTTAAAAAACATTTATCAAAAAAATTGGTCACAACTTTCAATCTCAATCAAGATAAGGAATTTTTTACAGTTCTTATTGTAGTAGAGAGATCTTTCAGAAATATAAATTTGTGTCCTTCTAAACTTACACTCTAATAGGAACCTCTCTTCCAACAACAAAGTTTCCTTGGAGAGTAGATATGCTTTTGAATTGTATTCGCTATGGATATAAACAAATGGCTATACATTTAAGCTAGCTCTTACTTCCCGAACTTGATCCATTATCAAGGATAACAATATATTTTTTGCTTGGAATCTATTGTTATCCCAATCCATCAACATCTTCGAGTCTGCAAACACTTGCAGGGATTTCAGACCTTTGTTGGTTGTTTTCAAAAGAAGCCATAAAGCATAGAATTCTACATGATAATTTGTCCCTTTCCCAACAAGATATTTTAGAATAATGTAATGAGATGATTAAAAAAAACGAATAGCACCTGGTCCACACATACATGGGGCTCATTGATAGGCCCCATCAAAGAAACCCCATGGCTTATCACAATCCATATTGGTTTCTCTGGATTTCTTCGAGACTTTTCTTTCGTTGCTCACAAGTTTCCAACTCTCACTATAAGAAATCCTAATTATATTGGCTACTTGAGATGGGGATAATTAATTTACTATCAATAATTTATTAGTTAATAATTTCTTAATTAAAATTATGAGTTTTATGATTTTATCATGCATTAATTTGCTATGTTTTCTCTGAATATATAAATTGTAAAATCAAAATAAGAATTAGTTGGTATTCATAATATGTAGATCATTAATGTAAATATTATGAATCAAAACATGTTATGAGAGGATATTCAACAATAAGAAAATGCAAAAATATTAAATACACATATTTCATTTCAACTACAAACATTACAATAACTTGACAACTGCAACGTATTAGGGGAATAACCAAACTATACAATATTATGAATTTTAAAATTATATGTATGCTTCCAATCGATATGGGAATTTACAAGAAACACTAAATAGTTGACATTCCCATAAATATGTCTCATTCACACCGCCTTGAGCATCCACTTTCTTCATTGTTTCTCTCTTCATCTTTTGGGAATGTCATTTGTGTATTAGTTGCACTAAAAGCTTGGATTGTAGCTCTTCCCTTATAAATTAATTATCTTCCATTTGTTTTGTCTACAATCGTATAAATAAACTATTTGTGGAAAACCATACATCTTTACTATTATGTTTACCTCAAAAGCCTTTATTGTTTCATAATATTCACACATTGCTTAAAAGTCCCTTTCATACCAACAAGCTTCCTTTTTATCATCTACAAAGATATAGATTAAGGTTGAGCACTTATCTATTGATTACAAAAAACTATATGCGCTTATTAATATACTTACCTCAAAAGCCTATATTGCTTCATGATATTTGCACATTGTTTGGAAGTCTCATCTTATGTCATGTTAATCACATCATCATTTGGATTCATTGTATACTCCAATTCTTCGTATGTTTAGTTATAATTTTTTTTTAAGAGAACTAAGAAACATTTTTTATTAAAAAACCTTGCAAGAAGTCTCACAGAAGAAAAGCTTACATGGGCAAAAATCAACCTTCTCTAAGGTGACAAAAACTGGTTGTATATTAACTAGATTGCCATGAAAACCAAAGTTTGGCTTTAGTTCATACAAAATTCCTAAATAACCCTTATTATACAGTATGTAGAACACCCCTAAAATCAAAATGCAAAATCTTAACATCAAGAGATTACAAATTTGGAGGATATTTTCTGTCTATCTCAACCTTAGCAGCCCCTGGAGGTAAATTCAGGTCTGGAACCATTAGTTGAGGGCCTAAAGAAGAGGCCTCATTCGAGATCATTGTGGTTATGCTGACTAGCGAAGGGGAGGTTGGCTTGTCGCGCATCTCTTCAACCTCAGACTGGATAGTCGTGCATTCATCATGGGGTTGTTGTTGACCTTGCATATGTTCCACCAATATCTCCATTGTTCCAAGCACTTGTGTTGACAAGCTATTCATTTGAATTTGAAGAGCCTGAACTAAGTTCCACCAATATCTCGCTTCTTTTGGTCCTGACACAAATTCCCACAACTACGATGATACTAGGGACTTCTGTTGTAACCACAATCCAACTCCGAAACATTATTGAGACTTTTGTTGATCCCACAATCCAAATCTAGAACAATGTTGAATGCTTTTCTGAAGCCAATTTTACCTGCTCAATTCTCAAATGGGTTCCTTTTAATTCATCATTCCATCGTGTGAGTGACTGCAAACACAAAGGATGGAGCGATTTAAGCTTCTAATCTATTGAGCGAGCGATACGCTTGTACAAGGCGATCTGTCGACTCAGGGAAAAGGTACCATGATTGCAATTCATTTATGATGTCGTCTAGGGTTGTGATGACACAAAGAGAGCGAGATGTAGGAAAAAATCCATGAGGTGAGGAGCGAATGAAACCATGGGAAATGCCAAGACCTGTGTGGAAGTGAAATGGCATGCACGCAACCATAGAAGAGGGACGAAGCATTTAATCTTGGTCAATGGAGGGGAGAAGAAACGAGGAGGGTGTCCACATGTGATTGATAGAGGATAGAACATGGTAGAAAGAAGGATGCCACGCGTCAACACGAAACTCAAGGTCGACAAAGAGGAGACTGAGGGATGTGGGTAGAAGAGGACGACGAGAGGAGAGCAAAATCTAAAGACCCATATGGAACCCCCTTACAGATCTAGAATAGGAACCACGATGCAATTCAAGGGGTATGGTGAAATGAGGTTTGCCCATTAATATGGAGTGTTCCCTTGGTGTCTTGGATAACCAAATTGGATTGACCATCCACAGTTACATTGTTATGACGGAGAACATGATAAGGGGCTAGACTATGGAAGGCTTCAAGCTCCTTGTAAATTATTAGGAATATTGCTCTTAGTTTCATATATGAAGGTAAGGTTTTCTTCCTCACGTGATTTATGACAGCTTTCAAATATCCCTGGATTGAGATGGAGTCCAGACCATGCTGTCAGGAAAAAAATGTAAAATTTCAGACCCCACCCAGTTTCAAGTCTCGTTGATTTTCAGCCAATGTGTAATGCCCAAACCCAGTTTTATGACAACTAGATAAACTCAGCATATAAACAACTTTTTAGAACTGAAGCATGAGTATTTTGAATGATCTTTAATGCAAAAATAAAAACATATCAACAACACAATATTTAGAAAATTTACACAGAGATTTTTGGTCTAACAATGACCCTAGAAAAACCCACAAGGGGAAAAACAGTGAGAGAGGGAATTTTTATTATTTGTGAGCTTCAGAGAAATTTCTTTTACAACATATTCATCTTCAAAAATTACACAAACTTATCTCAGAATTTGTTCATCAAAACTCCTTCTGAACAGTCCTAGAATAACTCCTCGATTTCTGTGCCAGAAATCTGTACGGTTGTCCCAACAATAAATTTTGTATGAACTGTCTCAATTTTTGTGCCCTTTCATGAGTTTTCTGTACAGAATATGCACCAGGAACAACACCTCAAAATTTGTGCCAAATCTCCTCGAAAATGGTGCCTAGAAAACTGGACTGTACGACCCTCGAAATTTCTGCCAAATCTGTATGGACTATATGGATTTTCTCTACAAAAAATCATGCCCAATAGGTACCTCGATTTTTGTGCAAATAAATGCTTGTGTGGCTGCCTTGGAATGCATGCCAACCTCCTCATAACTCTAGTTGTTGTCCTCCTTGATTTCTGTGCATAAAATTGGTTGTACGACCTCTAGAAATCCGTACTGTACTACCCCTATTAAATGTTGTACCCTTGCCTTGAAATGCATGCTAGCTTGTTGCCTTGAAAAGTGTGCCTTAGCTCTGCAAATATTACCTCCTTTATCAAGCTCGACCTCCTCTATTATTTCTCTCTCAAAAATGCTTCAACAACCTAAGAATGGGTGCACCCTCGTACCCTAGTCAACCTCATGAAGGTAGGTGAAGAGTCTCTTAATGCAACGGTTGAGATTGTATTAGATGAGTGGATGAGATTGAGTGTCCATTCTCTCACCCTCTCACTTAAGTCATAAAGTCACCTTTTAATTTATCTCTCACAAATTGAATGACTAGGGTCCACATTAGGCACTTTCTCACCCTTTAGGCGCCTAGGTGATGAGAAACACTTACCCAGGTACTTTTTAATTATTTTAACACTCCCTCTTATTGAGGAAAATGTTACTCACCACTCCAAGATTGTCCCTAAAGAATACAAACTTGTCTTTGCCTAAGGCTTTGGTGAGTATATTCTCAACCTTCTCATCTATAGATATGTATTGTAGCTCAACTGCTCCTCTCTGAATATAATCCCGGATGAAGTGATATTGAATCTCAATGTGCTTAGACCCGTCGTGAAAAATTGGATTCTCAAAGAGTTTAATACAACTCTGATTGTCACAGTAAATCATAGTAGGCCTCAACTGCACAACAAACAATCCCATCAACAACTTGCTAAGCCAAAGAGCCTCACAACTGGCCTGACTGGCAACCATATACTTAGCCTCTGCAGAACTCAAAGCCACTGATTTTTGCTTCCGACTGAACCAAGACACCATTGTTGATCCCAATATGAAACAACATCCAAAAGTACTCTTCCGGTCACTGACACATCCTGCCCAATCTGAATCTGTATAGCCCACCAATCGAACTCCATCCCCTCTCAAATACTCCAAACTATAATCCATTGTACCACAAAGATACCTGAGCACATGTTTTGCTGCCACCCAATGCACTCTCATAGGCTCCACCATGAACTGACTAAGAGTGTTGACAAAAAAATAAATATCTGGCCTGGTATTGACCAAATACATCAATGAACCGATCAACTGATGATATAAAGTGGAATCAACCAATTGTGACTCAAAAGAATGAAGCTTCTTCCGATTGATAATCATGGGAGTGGTCATGGGCCTATAGTCCTCCATCTAGAATCTCCTCAAAATGTCACAAACATACTTCCCTTGTCCTAGAAAGATGTGTCCAGGCAAGGCTCTCCTTGCAGCTAGTGATGAGTCTCTTTGCCCCTGTAATGAAAATATCATCAACATATACCAAGAGTATGAGAGGATCCTCTCCAAGCACAATGAAGTATAGGTTGGGATCCACCTCACTCTTCTCAAAGCCCAACTGTTGCAAGTAGGCATCAATCCTTGAATACCAAGATCCATGAGCTTATTTCAACCCATACAATGCCTTCTTTAGTCTGCACACATGAGAATCTTTCTCATGCACCTCAAAGCCCAATGGCTTCTCAATGTACACCTCCTCCTGAATGAGACCATTCAGAAATGTAGTCTTCACATCCATTTGATGGATCTTCCAACTCATCTTTGCTGCAATAGAGATCACTGACCCGATCGAGGTATCTCTAGCAACCAGAGTGAATGTCTCATCATAATCAACTCCCTCAATATATGAGAACCCCCTAGCCACAAAACGAGCTTTGTACTTCTCAATGCTGCCATCTGCAACATACTTGAGTTTATAGAACCACCTGGAAGTGACCACTGACTTCCCCTGAGGTCTAGGAACAATCTCCCAAACATCATTCTTCATGATGGAATTGTACTCTTCCATCATGGAATCTCTCCAAACCTATCTACCAGTAGCCTCCTCAAAAGTGGAAGGCTCAGACTCCCTGATGTTGCTCACCATCACAATGTAGCTGCAAAATCTCTCGGGAGGTTTACTCTCGCTCACATCCTGCCTCAGATTCCCCACTGAACCCTGTGCCTCCCTCAAAGTATCCTGAAGCCACTTGGGATTCCTCCTCTTTGAAGTAGTGTCCCGTAGACTCCCTACTCAACCCCATCACCTGAAGAATTTGACCTTGAAGTAGAATCTAGAGAACTCGATCCTGAAACCTGTGGACTAGTAACCCGTGATCCTAACATTCGTGGCCCTATAACTTGTGGACCAGTCGTCATCGAAACTGGTGGTCCCGAACTCTTTGTCACAAAAGTTTGTTGTGGACTCACCTGAATCTGAGGTGTTGACTACTCACCCCTCTCTATCCCTCGTGACTTCCTAAAGGCTCCATCCTCGTCAAATCTCACATCCCTTCTCAAAACTGTCTTCCTCAAGGATGGGATGTATATGCGGAAAGCCTTTGAAGTCTCACTATACCTAACAAAGATCCCCTTCTCTGTCGTGGGTTCTAGCTTTGTCCTCTTCTCAGAAGGGACATGTGAATATGTAAGGCACCCAAAAATCCTGAAGTGCCCCACCTTAGGCTTCTTCCCAGAGAAAGCCTCCTCATGAGTCATACTCCCCACTGTTCTTTGTGGACTCATGTTCTGCAGATAAACTGCAGTGTAGCATGCCGAAGCCCAAAGAAAAAGTGGCAGTCCTTAATCATGTAACATGGCTCTCGCAGCCCCAACTATGGCCCTGTTCTTCCTCTCAACAACCCCATTTTGTTGTGGGTTGTAAGGAATAGTCAACTCTCTCGTGATGTCATCTCCTGCACAAAAGTCCATGAACTCCTTGGAGGTATACTCACCCCCATTCAGAACTCTGATTTTCTTCTCAGTCTGGTTCTCCACAAGAGCTTTGAACTCTTGGAACCGATTGAAGACCTGTCCTTTGGTCTTCATGAAGAAAATCCAAGACTTCTGTGAGAAGTCATCAATGAATATGACATAGTATAAACAACCAGTCAAATATGCTAAAGACATCATACCACATACATCAGAATGAATAAGATCAAGTATACCTATTTCTCTACTGTCACTGCTTGGAAAAATAGTCTTGTTGTACTTTCCCAAAGAACACCCCTTGCACAAGTCCTGGTGCTCTGTACTAAACTCTTGAACTCCAGTCACAATCTCCCTCAATATCCTCATAACCCCATGATGCAAATGGACTATCCTCTTGTGCCATAGCTCACAAAGATCACTACTGTTGGTAGAATGACATAATGCACTCGCTGGCTGGAACATGAGCTTGTACAACTTCTCATGTCGAGTCCGAATCACTTTGGTCAAAGTGATACTCGACCCTTTGGGGAATAGGAGCACCTGTCCATCACGGTGTTAGAAAATAATAGATGTGCTCATTTAACCATAGACAATATAGCAACATTGTCACCCAACCATAGGTCGAAGCCACCCCCGAGTGCCTTAACCTTGACAGAGAATGATTATGGAAGCAAACCCTAATCCTAATAGCCAATCAATGCAGTGTACCTCTCTCTCTCTAGAGCTAACATACAAGGCAAAAATTCCAAACCATAACCGATAGAAAGTTCGAGCCTAAACTGAGAATACAGATTGCAGTAGCTGCAACTACTCCCTAGACTTGCGCACTTACCCAGTTTCTGCAGTGGGCACTCTTTCACTACTGAAACTTCGAGCTGTGTGTGCCAAATGAGATTTGTCTACCTGTATTTATATTATTTTTCCTGAGCTGTCTGGGCTGACTTCTCATTCTTGAGGCTAAATACTTAATATTAAATATTTCATTGAGCCGACTTGTCTTCTAGGGTTATGTTCAATGCTTTAGGGTTTCTTCTTGCTTCCCAGAATATTTTATTCTCGTCAGGGTTACACGTGGAGGTAAATACCTCTCGCAACTACCATAATATGAACACTCTGTCCTAGCTAGGGAAGTGTTGAAGGCAATGGTCTTGAGCACAAACTTACCATTCAACTGGTAGCATCATCATAGTCGTACAGGCTATCTCATGATTAGATCACGAGCACCATTATCAACTATCATCTGATAGGATCAACTACATCATCTTTAGAAGCCATACTCCATTTGAGTAATCAGGCATGATGTTGAATAAGTCACTCAGTCCACAGAGTGACACAAGGACCATTCTTCTAATTCAGACATATGTACTAGAAGAATGACTGTCCCAACAAATGCTAAAAGCTACACCATGGACTACATTGACCATTCCTATAGGAATATCAATCTAGGACTATTTTCTAATCGAGTCATATGTACCTATATGCCTTAGAAAATATTGCTCCTGAACCATTTTCCTAATCGGGCCACAAACTGTTCCTTAGGAAAATACTAGTCCATGTCATGTCAACAAACTGTCAACCTGGACCATTCTCCTCAGAGAGAATACCTATCCACCAACAATATGTTCTATTTGGACCATTCTCTGCCTGAAGAATGTCTATCCATAAGTACACTGACTATCCATCTAACTGATAATCATTTTCAACACTACTGATAGTCTACATGGAAATCAGAACAATGTCATTCAATAGAAGACAACTGTGTTTATCCATAGTAATACACAACTACAATCCAGTGGTACACTACCACACCAAGTAGCACACAACTACCTAATTAGTGACACATAGTCACAACCAATGGAACACATCCACCACAATAGCATACATCTACTGTCCAGAGACATACAATATCCATAGCAATCATATCATCTGATATCAACCTGCACAAAAAACAATATCATGATATAAACCGAGTCATATGGGCTATTCTTCCACTCACATCTGTGAGATCTGGAAAATCATATGCCCTCAGAAAGTAAAACATCATCCATGAGCTATATGGACTATTGTTCTCAAGCATAAAATAATATCTGTCCTGATTTATGAGCCTGGACCATTCCTTCGACACTAAACAAAGTGCAACCTGGAGAGAATGAGTATGCCCTAGGGAATGCATGTCCCTGATTGTTGAACCTAGACCATTCACCTAACTGGGTCATTCCTCCGACACTAAACAAAGTGAAACTTGGATAGAATGAGCCTGCCCTAGTGAATGTTTTTTCGGACCATTTCCCAAGGAAATGATTGTCCTGCACCAACCTCCAAAATGGACCATTCTTCGAAACTGCTCACAATTGTGAACTTTGAAAGAATGACTGCCCGACGAGGCGGACCATTCTACTTGAACACTACTGAGAGTGACTGCCAATAAGAAAGACTATCTGAAACCATTCCCCCGCACTTTCCATAAGGGGAATTGTTGTCTATGGTACATCAACAATCTATCGAACCATTTTCTTTACGAGAATGACTGTCCTATCTGGACCATTTTCCAAACTGGAAAATGCCTGTCCATTAGAAATCTCAAACCACTTTCCAAACTAGAAAGGAACTGCTCATCCTGGACCAATTTTCGAACTGAAAAATGCTTGTCCATAAACCAATAACACATCAGTACTCCCTCACAACCTGGGAGTAATCTCTTCCTTTTTCAACAAGGAAGTCGTCTCCATGAGCTCCAGCTTGTTTCTTGAGTACACAATGTTTTTCCATCTTGGACAAAGGCTTTACCAAAATATCTGCTATCTGCTCATTTGTGGAGATATATTGGAGAACCACTTCTCTTTTCTGGACTTCATCATGGAGAATATAATGCTTGATCTTAATGTACTTTGGTCTGTCTAGAACATTGGTTTTCTCTGAAGACTTCATATGGTTCTGATCATTATAATATATCATGGTTGAATTCAACACTTTTGTTTGCTGCTATCTCAGGACATCGTGGCAGGGCTCAAACTGAAACATATACAAGTAGCACTTCTTTTGTCATCGTGAGAGTTTGTCATGGATTAACAATCCATCATCCTGAACTTATGAGTAACCATTCTGATATATTATCTCTGTTATAGAAAGTTTTCACCACATTTCTGTTGTGCATGAGAGGCTCTGCACCTAGTTATTTGAATCCATACAGGACCTTCTTCCATCTGCATATAAGGGTCTCTTTCTGATATACCTCAAAACCTTGAGGTTTCTCTACATATGCTTCTTGTTTAATTACTCTGTTGAGGAGAACAATCCTTACATTCATCCGATGTAAACTCCAACCCATGGATATTGTAGAAGATATAATGGCTCAGGTAGAGGTATGTTTAGTTACTAGAACAAGTTGTCATCATAGTCTCATTCCTCCATCTGGGAGAACTTCTAGTTCTGAATCTCGCAATGCTTCCATTCATAAGTCTTTCATACATTGTTCTTCATCACAACTTATATTTCTTTTGCTTGATTGCTTCTCGTGGGTTCAAACCAAGCTGGTATTCTTGTGATTCTCAATATAATGACTGGTTGTTCTGGATTTTCTTTCTCTCTTGGAATCTTCATGTTCTTCCTCATGTTTCTCTTTAGCTCTTGGGTCCATGGAGTTTTCTATAGATTCCATGCCCTAAATATTCCAACTTATTCATTTCATAATAGGATCATGGATGTGGATGGACAACCAGGGATACTTTAAGGCTTCTTTTCGAAGAAGACTTCTTCTAAAGTCAAACTCAACACATGCTACTTTTCATGGATGCTACCATTAATGGGAACATGGATGGATACTTCATAATCCTCAATGCATCATATTATTTAGGATTAGCTCCCTCCTAATCCTTGCTTCATGCATGAATGCATGCTTTTCTTTTGGAATTATATAATTGACTCCCTCCATCTAGGAGAGTCCACGCTTCCGTCTGCATCCTTATTGCCTTCTGCAAAGTGTCACAAATCTTTTTCTAATTTCCTTTTGTTTGCCGACTTCTTTCTGTTTTTACTTCTTCCATGTTTCTTCAAGTTTGATTCTGATTTCGGCTTATCTTGCAGCTGTTACTTATGTTAATAGCTTCCACATGAATTGTTACCAAGGATTGTCAATGCACTTCATCTTTTCATGTGTATTTCTTGACTTGTAGTCATCGTGATAGCAATCCTTATCTTGTTATTATTCTATAGGTATTGTTTCTCTTTGAACATCTTATCTTCTAAGAAATAGATATGTGATATATGTACAAAAACTATGTAAACATGGTATATACAAGAATTATGAAGAATATCGTTACCTTGTCTTAGAAGAAGAAGTTTGTTTTATCCTGCGTGGCCTTCTTTGAGGGTTCCCTTTCTTCGGAAACTGATGCTTCGTGTGTTTCCTTCCTTTTCTTTAACTCGGGACAATGATTCTTGTAGGGACCATATTTTCGACAGTTGAAGCATTGTATTTTTGAAATATCTTTCTCTTGATTTGATTTCTTCCTTGAGCCAAACTTCTTTTATTCCTGAAATTCTTGAACCTTGTTGTGACGACTTGATCATCATATTTCATTTAGGTTTCTCTTTTGCACCAATCCTTGATTCTTCTTGTGCACAACAAGTCCAAATTTCTTCAAATGTGGGATACTCCTTCATTGTGTTCATGCTTGCGGCAAATGCATCCCATGTCTTGGGAAGACCATTGAGTACTATATTTACTAGTTCCTTCTCTGAAATGATTTCTTCAATAGCTTGTAGTTGATCTCTTAACTGAGATATTCTCACAAGGTATGATGTTATGTTGTCATCATTATTCATTTTCATGTCACGAAGCTCATTCTTTAGACTCATTACTTGTCCAATGTTTCTGACTGAGAAGAGTTTTGTTAGGGCATCGTACATCTTCTTAGACGAGTCAAGATGGGAGATGTAGGGTATCAAGTGGTGTTTTATAGAGTCCACTATGATACTCATGGCATTGTTGTCATTGTCTTTGAACTTCTCCATAACTGCAACGTTTTGAGGTTCCTTCTCTTTTCCTTCTTCGAACTGTGGTTCCACGATCTTTCCTTTCACGATATCCAACACTTTATCCTTGGCAAAGATGAAGTCAATCCTTATCTTCCACGCTCTGAAGTTAGAAGGCCCTTCTAAATTGTTTTCTGACTTCATAGAGTAAGTCATAATTCCTTTGACTTGGTCAACCTTTGACCAAAAACTCAAACTTGATGTCTTAG
>SNQJ01S0125074.1:3504-22048 GCA_010110895.2 Picea sitchensis | reverse complement strand
ATCATCTTAACCTCTTGACTCAATTTTTCCCAATGGCCCTTTTCTATTGTCTCAACCAAAAAACTCTAAACACAAACCGTGTACCCTTATAACTAGCCTAACATCCTATAAAAACAAAGATAAATATTATAGAGAGATCCCTCTCTAGGTATTGGATGGCTAGGTCCTAGGCTCCAAGTGGTTTTGTGGTTACCCCTGCCGATTTCCTCCTCGGCCTGGGAAATTACAGGGTGATAACATGCCCCATTCATAGGTCATTTTTGTCGGTGTCTATTCCTTGTACAATTTTTGTTCCTTATTCCTTGTTCTGTGTTCCTCGTTCCTCGTTCCTTGTTCCTTGTTCCTCGTTCCTTGACCATGGTGTAGTCCCCAAGATCCATTATTTTTGTACAAAACATACTAATGGCATAAAATGTCCCACACAAAGACCAAATTAATATCTGCTACATAAGTCTTTTGTCTTTTTTCAAGGACTATATAACGAATCTCAATTCTAAGAAGATTCAAATAGGAACTAAGAACCTTAATTTATTTCCTTAACCATGGGTGACATAACACTATAATTCAATAGTAAAAATGTTACATTTCATTATCATGCATCATGTGTACTGATCCCTTGAGCCACCACAAAGGAAACATACAAAGAATATTTGTCTTATGAACAAGATATGGTATTATCCATTTTGAGGTTTGTCATAGAGATTGTTCTTATATAATACACTACATTTCACCATAATATAAGCCCTACACTCCTTGAAAACCATGTAACACCATTAAAATTAGACACAAAATTCTTGCGACGAATTAACTATACTATCGACGAACTTTTTTCGTCGATAGTATAGCTAATTCGTCGCAAGATTATTTACATTTGTCTCTCTTGCGATGATATCAAATGATTATTGGATTCATTTCATATTTGGTTTATCAACTTGAAATTAAAATTTGATACTTTGCAAGCTATTTGGACCTTAAGTTAAATACAAATATGAAATTTGGAATCATTAACATATCTACTAGAACATATGAAAAATAGGGTTTATGGTTTCCATGATGATATGATGATGGAATAAAGTGGGTGTGTGAGTGAAATTTGAATCTAGAAACCCTCCCATATTGTTAAGGCATGTGAATAGTCTATCCAAGTCAAATTTCAATGCATACAGATTCAGTTTGAAAATATTTCAACATTGGCCCCATTCACATGTCATTGTTGCTCGCCTCTAGTATTTTTATGGTGTTGATTAAGCAATCAACGAAAAAAGAGGGATTTTTCATCACAACTATGACACAGATACATTGTATATACATTAATGTATAACCTGGAAGAAAAATGAATAAAGACTGACAAAAACTTAAAACTTGCGTCAACCAAATTGTGTACTTTGAAAGAAAATTATGGTTTATGGTTTACATGATGAATTGATGATGGAAGAAAGTGGGTGTGTCAGTCAAATTTGAGTCCATAAACCCTCCCATACTGTTAAGGCATGCGAATAGTCTATCCATGAAAAATTTCAGTGCATACAGAAACTGTTTGAAAAAATTTCAACGTTGGCCCCATTCACAGGTCATTGTTGTTGGTGTCTAGTCCTCATACAATTTATGTTCATTGTTCCTTGTAAAATTCGTTCGACATTACACATGTCTCAGCATCTAGTACTGTGAGGGTGTATTTGTATGGCATTGATTAAGAAATCAACGAAAAAGAGGGATTGTGTACTTTGAAAGAAAATTAGGGTTTCAAAAAATTTTCTATAGAAATGACAAACACGTTCATCGAAACTTCGTTGATGCATGCAATACTGTGACAACGATATTGAGGAAATCTTATACGATAATTATGGTATAAAAATTAAAGAGCTTATCTTGGTTTCAATAATCATTTATCCTCTACTAAACAAGGCCAACCACGTGAAGGTGGAAGCTCATATGGCCCCTCCCCTCCCCCTAACATCACTCTCAATTGATCCCCAAAACCCAATCTATAAAATAGAAAATAATCGAAAGCAACATCCTATTAAGATTCATGCATATAAACTACAAAAACAAAAATTAATGAAGGTACATGAAATTATGTGTTTCTAAATGCTATTTTTAGTCTACCACGTACTTTAGTATATTGGCAACTATTTTCAGGTTTCAAATAATAATTAAAAAACATGTAACATAGGATATAAAAACGTCGCATAAAACTTAAAAATGTGTAATTAACCCATGACATTATAAGTAAATTATTTTAAGATAATAATTCATACAAATTAAAATATTATATAGTCGCGTACCTAATCCAACCTCAACATCTGTGTAATCATCCTTATTTTGTATCCTGATCTTCTTCATCAAACTCAACATATGTATCATCATTCGGTTCTGAAACGATGTTGAAAATATTGATGATATCATCATCATCATCAATGTCATTTTCGAGCATATTTTCATCGACATCATCATTAAGAATTGCAATATTGTCTCCTATGCCTGGATCATGATCTTCTTCATCTTCTACATCTTTCGACCCTCCATGATCTTCCAGATCTGTCTGATCTGTCGAATCATCTTATTGATCTTCAATATCATCTTCTTCCTGTAATTAAGTATACTTAATTGGCCTTCCTCTTGGATCATATCTAACAACAAATGACCAATCCCTTTCACCTGGAACATTTGAGTAAAATACTTGTTCACATTGGCTTGGAAAAACATAGTGATCATGTCCTCTTTCAAAAACCGTTGTTTTAATCATTGGAAATACGTTGGCATGTTGAATAACAGTTCTTTCCTCATCACGTTCATGCATTCGTAACCTATACCATTTGACATCAAACAGAACTAATTTGAAGGAATTAAAGTCACACTCAAGTATATCATTTAAATACCATAGTATATATTTTCATATTCTCGAGGATGTCTGTCACTCGTAGAGGAAACATTAGTGACCTGGAATACTACAGTTATCCCACTATCAAAAGTTTTCTTGGTTTCATCCAATTGTTTGATGCGAAATTTACGACCATTTCACCACATAGCCTTGTGGTGTTTCAACTGCAATATGTCATATATGTAAAAGATGTATTGTCAATTAATAAATTAACATAAATTTATATAACTTCGAAAGTATCTAAAAAATACAGTACACTTGTAGTCACATTAATATAATATAAAATAACTGAATAAAATGGGTGAATTTGATTACCTGTCCATCTTTCAAACCATATGCTAAATCAATTTCCCTCTGCATAACATTGGCATCTCTGTTACGACGAGCTTCTCTAACCAATTCAGACAATTGTTGCCATGATAACATACCTCCATTATGTTGTTTACATCTTTCAATCCATACATTCATCCAATCAAGATTATTTTCAATGTATAGATGCAGTAAATCCCACTCTTGAAAAATTAAATCAAAAAAACATAATTCACCAATATTAAATATTAGTTATAACGTCCAATATGCAGGTAATTATAAATATTTATAATTAATGAATAAATTATATTAATATATTAATGAGTATGATCATATACACAAAAAATGAAACTTTATATGTATTATTAATATAAATTTTCACAATTATTAATATATTACCTCTCATTTTTTTCATTCTACCTTGGCCCAACAGATGCTCTTGATCTTCAAATTTTTTGATGGAGTTCACATCCCAAATGCGATCCACTGCATGCATAGTTGGCGCTGCTAATTTAGGACGATATTGACTAATATACACCATGGATTGATATAACATATATCCCTCCACCATAGAACCCTCATGACGTGCTCTTTGTCTAACCAACGCCTTCAATGATTTCAAGTGCCTCTCCACCATCCACATTGACCTTGTGTGAGAGCAGTTACAAATTCAATCTCCTCAACTTGGTGTATGAGGTAGTGTTCTTGTGCATTTGAAAAATGTTGGAGGGTATATAATTTTGCATTTCACATTAGGCAGAATTTCTCTCTTCCAATACTTTATATCATCTTCGTAGTTCTTTCAATGACAACCATCTACATGAGAACATGACACAAGAAAATAACATGTTTCAACTTATAACATAATTGTAATGTAATATATTATATTACATTAAAAGTAAAACACGTGTCAGTAAGTACAAAAATAATTTGAAAGAACATTTTGCATATAAATCCCCGCAACTACTTTCTCATGGATTTTCAAGGATCATATATAACTTGTTTGGCGTTGTTTTCAAAGTCGTTTGGGAGATAGCGGTAGAACATATTGTAACAAAAATGAATCATTATTTGTTTTGACCAAAGTGAGCGAGAAAAAATAAAAATAAATAAAAGATGTATAAATATATAAATATGTATACCAAAATTATTACATTAATGAAGGTATGCCAATCATGTGTGTTTACCCCACCAGATTCACCTTTCTTAAGTTAAGATATTATTTATGTTGAAGCAAAACCCATGGGAAAATTTAATTCTTTGAATGACCTCTTTTACATCATTTCTTTGTTGCTTTGTTTATAACCATGGAAGGTTATTTAGGTCCAGTACTCCATATGATCTATTTGAATATCGGATCACACTTTGCATTAGGTGGCTTCTTGGTGTCAATACAAAATTTTGACATTTTTTTTTTTTTCAATCCCTCCTACCATCTATGATTCTTCACTTAAATGTTTGAGTCCACATTCTTCCCAATATGCATTGTATCAAACAAATGGGAATGTTTTTAGCTCCCTCATATGGAAACCTAATGAATTGAGTGGGATAACATTTCATTCCTACGTGGAAGCCCATTATTAATGTGTCATGATGATTGTGGCCTTGAGGAAGCATAAAGAAATCACAAAAAATAATTATCAAAATACGGTAAATAAGTTCAATGATTAAAATAAACATTCAAAACATTACATGATCTCTGATACATTATGAGTGGGTACCTTGACAGCGAGATTTTTATTATATTCTAATTTCCATAGGTGAGGTTTCATTCTTAGTGGTTTTAAACCAGGTCTCTTCCTTCCCATTGAAAAGATGTTTTTCGGTGGTACAAATACCTATGGTTCTTAGGAATAAGGTGCCTATTCTCATCAAACACCATCTTTCCTAAGCTTTTGAATGGCGATACTTCATCTTAGAACCCTGGCTGGACATACAAATTTACCCTTTGTTTGAGATACCACATAACAAATGGATTAATGTCAATTATCTGATGAGGTTATTTAAAAATTAAATATGCACCATGATAACATTAAAAAAATTATATAGTATTAAAGAAATATTAGAGATGCTACATACCACAAAAATGTGTTATCATGGGAATCATGAATTTTCCATGAAAAGTATTCCATGGAATTTAAATTTCTTCTCCACAGTTGGTTTACATATGTCATGCATTGTGATGCCAACCCATAAATTTAGTAGCTCATAGATAAGAGGATCGTTATATACATTCATATCTTTAACACGGTACTTACCTAATTTTTGAAATTACACATAATTACTATAGGAATGATATCATGTAATATATATATAGAGTAAATAAATAAACAAAGATATTATGCAAGCCAAACAAATGAAAATGTTACATTCAAAAATTAATGTAAAAACAAATACGGAACAATCATTGTCAACATTATGTGCTCCCTCTTTATTGTTGACATCAAGGGAGGAATGTTATTGTTGATAACAAAATAGACCCTATACTTAATTAAATAGACTAAGCTCTCTGAATGGATTAACATGCATTCGGTACTTGATGAAATCCCTAACATTATGAGGTTCATCTTTGAAATCTACGTTTTCCTCAATTTCCCTAAATGCAAAACCATCAGTAGGAATTTGAAAAAAACCATGTCCCATATATTCTACGATTGCATGGTAATCCATAAAAATTGTGCTTTATGATTTCACACAGTGTCAGTATAGCGATGGAATTATGGGAATATGACAAAAGAACCTTTGAGGGAAACGCTTTGTTGCCAGTGGGTTTGATATCTACCGATAAGACATTGTGGACATTCGTTTTTTGAAGCATGTTGTCCATAATATATAATGGTCATTAGGACATGCATCCTATGGTTTGATAATCCATTCGATGTCTTTAATGGCCAGTACAAACCTTGATATGTGCGGTAAAATGTTACTACGATGGTAACAAAAATTCACCTAACAATCTATAACATAACAAATAACTAGTTAATGTAAGAATATTAATGCGTAAAAATGCATTCTTATTTTACACATTAATTAACACACTAAAAACAAATGAAAAAAATAACATTTATGTATAATATGAGAATAAACATATTACATACCTTAGTAACTGTGTCATACAAGTGTTAGACAAATTATTCATAACCTTTAAGTTCCACTAACCTTGATGTAGCGGAGAGAATATTTTCTCTTGATCCTTCATAAAATTAAGTTTATTTGCCTTTTCTAATAGAGGTTCATCATAAATACTAGCATTGTCCCCATCCTCATTCGATAGAGGTTCATCATAAATACTAGCATTGTCCCCATCCTCATCTAGCTACGAAAACAAATCTTGGATCATTTGATTTGTCCCATCATCTTCTTCCATGGGATCATTAACTTGATTTGTCCCATCATCTTCTTCCATGAGATCCTCATTTGCTTGGTCATGATGTTCCTCAACTTGTATAACATCATTTCTACTAATAATTGGTGCAGTATTATGCGGAAAGTTAGAGGGAAACTCTAACTTTATAATTACAAACAATCATGCAAAATTAGTGTATACTATAAAAAAAAAAATTCAAACAATATATATAATTTTATATAAAATTGACAAAATAAAAACAGATAATGAATATATAGCTAATTACCATGGGACGATATTTGTTTGATATGCCATGAATGTGCCCATATTTCCTACAATGTTTTGTAGTTGTTGCTATTAAAATTCTTACGAGATGTATGAGGCAACATCTTTTGCAAGGGAAATAACATCTACCATCACCCTTTTCACCCGCTTTACTTTTTTCCCCACCTCTAACTATATTCTGCGACATTATTCCACACAACTTCCGCACATAAATACCCTTTTGGAACCATCTTTGTTATAACAAGATTGTCGCAACATCTTTAAATCGTCAAATATTTATAAGTCAATTTAGGTCACTTTGTCGAAGATGGGAACGGTTATAACGGTCAATTCGTCTCTCTTGCGACAAACATTGAATATATCAATTTAGACTTTGTTAAAATGTATAACGGTCAATATGGATAGTATCAAAAATTGTAACAGTCAATTGTGAGCGTAACTCTTGCGACGAACACACAAGTTTGTCGAAATTGAGACAATAGTCCACCATCTTGATTATCGTCGCAAAACAGACGAAATTTTGGTTTCGTCGATAGAGCAACAAATACAGGGTGGATTAAGATCAAAATTGAAAAATTAAATTGTTTCTCTTGAATTTTGCAATGAAAGAGTACTTTCATCGCAAGTAGTCGTCGCAATTTTTTCAATATGTAGTAGTGGGAAGTTATAGCGGGTGTGTTGTAGGTTGTATCCCTTCATTTTGTTGGATAATAAAAAAGAAGGACCTGGAAATTTCTCCAGTGGATGTAGCCCACACTGGGTGAACCATGTATATCTGTGTCTCTATTATATTGTGTATCTTTTGTATTTTATTTCTATATCTGTTTTATTTTATTTCTTTGTGGTCCTTTTTTTCTAACACCCGACACGTTTCCAGGTCGGGAATGGCCCATGGATCCAGGTAACATCCTGTTCTTTTCCATTTTGTTAATTAGTTGCAGATTATTGTGTAGTTTATGTGTGTTTGATTATGTTATGTTTCAATTCGGTCTCTATGTGTTTGATTATTAAACTCAGTTAATTGCATTCCAACTGAGACACCATTATTTCATTATTCATATTTTGTGATTTCAGTACATATAATTTAACAATTGTGCATCTCTATTGTTATTCCATAAACACTATACCTATGTTTGCACTGCGTTTTATCTATTACAGGTATTGACTTCATGTACCAATATGTTGTGAAGATGTTGCAGCATCCATACATCAGTTATATCATTCACGCTTGTTGTGCATTACATCAAGTTAATTCAAAATAAGTCATGTAGCTTGCACACACCTCTTTACTCTATTTTCCTTTTCACATTATGGTCACACCCTCTTATATTCATACTGAATTTCTCTTGGCATAAGATCGTTGCACTCTCATTAAGTTTTCCATTCATATGATTTGTCAACTATCAAGACAATTTGTTTTCCATATCTCAAATGCCCATTCATTCCTCAACATTCTTTGTTTAGTTAAGTCATTGTTTTTAAAATATTCCATCCATACATTGACTACACAAAGAATTGATTACAATCCATTATGTCTCTATATAAACCATTGATCCATTCTATCAATAAATACTTAGCTTCTATCAAACATTACACCCAAATTACATCCCAAAATTATGGCATAAAGGTTGGTTGCAGAAGTTAATCCCTCATTGCTCCATTACTTCTCTTTGTGTAAAACATTGTTCTTAAATTGTTCATCTAAATGCATAGAGAGGAGGCCAGTGCCCATTCCTTCATTTCCTCATTTTGTTCTTCATTGTTTTCTACCTCTAAGGATTGATTGCTTGCAAAGGATAATCATTATATACAGTCCTTTGAAAATATTGAACATCCTTGGAGTTCTATTGTGTAATTGTTTAAGTATTTAGTATTTCCAAGTTCATTGTTTCTTATGTGTTTGATTCTTCGTCTCTTGATTCCATCATTGTTCCATTGTTCTTGGTGCACTCATTGGTGAACAATTTCTGCGTTTAAAGATTGATTGCATTTATTTATGAGTTCAGTGCTTGATTACTTTTGATTTACTTTAGCTTTACATTGCTTTGATTTAATTTCCTGCATCCACTACGGGAATCCATTGAAGGAAAAAAAACTCAAGTTAGATACTCACAATTAATCACATAAACATGCATAAATGAAAGACTGTGATATGAGTCTTTTCTAGCATTGATTTATTCTTATGTCCCAATGACGAATCCTTAGCGTTTATTTCCATTTCCCGTAGTTTTCATTTAAATTCTCAAGTGTGGGTTTGAGATTCTTTTATCAGAATTTACCTTTCTACAATTTACTCTTATGCAATTCTACAACATGTTTAATGAATTTTTGTATGCATCGCTATAGGAATAATCCATTGAAGGTTGCAGACTCACTTGATACTCATGGAAAATCATATGAAAACCTAAATCAATGAAAGATTGTGATTCGGAATACAATAGCATTTAGTAAACCTTGCACTCCAGTGTTGAGCTACAATCTTAAGTTGAATTGATTTTGTTTGGCTTGATTTTATTTAAATTTGAAGTTGATTTTATGCTTAGTTCACTACACGATTAAACCTTTGAAGTTCCAATACCTAATAAGATATATAAGCAAAACCACATGATCATTGTTCGTTGGTAATGAAAGATTGTGGTTCGGAATTCGATAAGCATTAAAATCCCATAGTCCGGTGACAAGTTATAATCCTTGGTGTTATCTTTTTCCAACATTTTGTGTGTAGGATAGATTAGAGCTTTAGTCCTGCATTCCTGTGTTTGCACCTCTAAGTTTACGAACGCCCCAGACTGATGATTCAACTTCAAGGATTTATACATATAAATAACCCCACACTCTCACTTTTTATTCGTCATTCCTTTAATTCCCAAGAACATATATCATTTTAAAAATCCATCTTCTTACCCTATTGTATGAAAGAAGAAATTTTTTTATATCATTTTGGCATGGATATATAGACAGCAAGAATATTTTTGATCGATTAAAATTATGGTCAAGAGAAGAATGTGAAAAGGATATATGTAATATTCCATATATAAAAAAATATGCAGAAAAAAAATAAATAGCTAGAAATGGTAGATGAACAACAATATAACCAGAACAACACCACAATAATACCAAAATGATACCAGAATAACACCAGAAAGACCACTTTGATTACTGAGAGCAATGTTCACTTGCCTCTTCGAGGGGGAAACCTCCAGTAGAGAAGATATATATTACAATAGTATCCAAGGCTATAGTTCTCATACCCTCGACTCCTATTTATACTAAATATGTCTATCAAAAGAACCATCTAGAGGAAGATCCTTCTAGAAGCAGAAGCTTCTATTAGATCTTATTACATTGGACTTATTCTTCCTTATTGATAGGCCTTATTAATATTGACCTTTATTACATTGGAATATATTATTCTACCTACATGAGGGGTTAGGTCCCTAATATGTCCTCCCCCTTAAAAATAGCCTTGTCCTCCAGGCTTGAGATGTGGAAATTGTTGCAGAATGGTAGTTGGTTCCCAAGTGGCATCTTCTAGAGTTGTATCTTTCCACTGGACTAACACTTCCTTGTTGGTTCGCTGACGTAGATGACGCTCACACTGGTCCAAAACTGTTTGCGGTTGTAGCCAAATGGAGCCTTCTTCGTCCAACTCAGGAAGATTGGTTTGAGTTTGGCACTTAGTTCCAATCACCTTCTTTAAGCAGGAAACATGAAAAACAAGATGGAGCTTATAATGACTAGGCAAAGATAACTGATAGGCCACCTGTCCCACATGCTTGAGAATGGTATAAGGACCATGAAATTTGGGCACCAGTTTTTGACAATGGTCAGATTTGAGGGAATTTTGCTTCTAAGGTTGCAGTCGAAGAAACACATGATCCCCTTCTGCAAATTGACGTTCAAAGTGACCTTGATCTGCTTGTTGCTTCATGTGATTATAGGCCATGACCAAATTCTCTTTGAGGGTACGGAGAATAGCCTCTCGAACTGTAAGCATTTGGTCAACCGCCTGGACCTTCGAGACACCTAAAAAATATGAGAGAACTAAAGGTGGATTTTGTCCATATACCGCTTCAAAAAAATTCATGTGGGTAGTTGTATGGTACGAAGTGTTGTACCACCATTCAGCGATTAGTAACCATTGAGCCCACTGATTGTGCCTTTCTGAGGCAAAACACCTCAAATATGTTTCCAAAAACTTGTTGACAACTTCAGTTTGACCATCAGTCTGGGGATGATAAGTTGTGTTGAGATGTAATTGGGTGCCTTGTAGCTTGAACAGTTCTTGCCAAAAATTGCTGGTGAAAGTTGGGTCAGGATCAGAAACAATAGAATGTGGCAAGCCATGAAGCTTGAAGACCTGATCCATGAAAACTTGAGCCACATTGGATGTTGTAAATGGGTGTTGAAGAGCACAAAAATGAGGATACTTGGAAAGAAGATCAACTACCACCATGATGACTAATTTATTGCCCAATTTAGGTAATCCTACAATAAAATCCATAGAGATATCTTGCCAAATAGAAGGTGGAATCTGAAGCAATTTTAGTGTGCCAGGATATTTAACTATTATGCCCTTGTTTCATTGACACACATCACATTTAGCCACAAAATTACAATCGTCATGTTTCATACCATCCCAGAAAAAAGAAAGTTTGACCCTGTCATAGATTTTGGAAAACCCGGAGTTCCCGGCTGTGGGTGTAGCATGAAGCTCAGAAAGTGTAGTGGATTTAAGTTTTGGTTGTTTACTTAATTACAAATGGCCTTTGTATCGAATCTCATTGTGGAGCTAAGAGTACCCTGGGGAAACTAGAGAATTGGACTGTAGGTGTTGTATCATATGCGAACTTTTGGGATCGTGTAGGCATTCCTGGAAAACAACTTGGATCTAATTTGGTATAATGAAGGAGAGAGAAAAAAGGGACCCTTCATATTCATATTTTATGGAAAGTGCATCAGCAACCACATTGTCTTTGACTTTCTTTTAAATGATCTCATAATCATATCCAAAGAGCTTAGTCACCCATTTTTGTTACTCTCGGGAGGAAATGTGTTGTTCTAGAAAATACTTGAGGCTTTGATGATCTTACTTAATTTGGAAGCATTTCCCCAATAGATAAGGACATCAAAGATGAACGGCATGCAGAATAGCCAACATTTCCTTTTCATATATTGATTTTCCCAAATTTCTCACAGAACATTGTTTGCTAGTAAAGGCCAAAGGCCGACCCTCTTGCATAAGGACAGTGCCAATTCCTTTCCCTAAAGCATCACATTCTAGGACAAAGGTCTTTGTGAAATCGGGAAGGGCCAGGACTAGAGTGGTGCACATGGCCATATTCAAGGTTTGAAAATCCTGAGCAGTTGTTGGAGTCCAAGTGAAAGAATTATTTTTTAGGAGTGCGGAGAGAGGTGTCGTAATCTTTCCATAATTCTTAACAAAATTGCGATAATAACCTGTTAAACCCAGAAATCCATGTAAGATTTTGAGAGTCTTTGGGTGAGGCCAATCTTGCATAGATTAAATCTTTTTAGGATCCACCCTAACGACGGCCTTACCAACAAGATGACCCAAGTACTCGACTTATGAGGCGCCAAAAGCACATTTAGATTGTTTCAGGAAAAGTCGGTGATAAGAGAGTAGATGGAGAACTCAATCCACATGAGAAAGATGGTATGTCCAGGTTTTTCTATAGATGAGGATATCACCAGAGAAAACTAATACAAAATGGTGGAGAAAAGGATGGAAGACATTATTCATGAGGCTTTGGAAAGTGGAGGGAGCATTACACAAGCCAAAGGGCATGACCAAAAACTCATAGTGGCCCTCATGAGTTCTAAAGGAAGTCTTAGGAATGTTTTCATCTTTCATATGAATCTGGTGGTATCTAGAACGAAGATCAAGTTTAGTAAATAACTGGGTGCCACTCAATTCATCCAAGAGGTCATCACTGACAGAAATGGGAATTTTTTCTTTAATGGTGAGTTTGTTGAGGGCGTGGAAGTCAGGACAAATGCACCAAAAACCTTCTTTCTTAAGGACCATGACCATAAGAGAAGAGTAGGGGCTTGTACTAGGGAGGATAACACCTGCGTTGAGCAGTTCTTGAATCATTTTCTCAATTTCATTTTTTTGGGAAAAGGGGTGACGATAGAGACGGATATTGGGAGGAAGGATTCCTGGGAAAATGATCCGGATTTTATGAGAAGAATGAAATGAATACATATTATTAACATATTCTTAACACAAAATAACAGAGATACATTAAAACTAGTTTTCTATTCAATAATGAAATAAGCTGAAACTGTAAAATGCAGCAGAAACAAGCTTGTTGGAATGGTGGCGACTTATCTCTGAGAAGAGATGTGACGGTTGCACTCATTCTCAAGAACATGATTACAATGAGACTCTGCATTTTTACAATAAGAAGGAATTCCAAAAACCCTATACATCCAAAAAATCTAAACCTAGGAGATGAAGCACCAAAAGTCATGTGGGCTTTGTTTCGGTAAGTTAGTACATCAACTTCCTAGGGTTGTAACTTTTGCATACGATCTTCATTTTAGGCGTATGATAGCTCGTTGGAAAGGTATCGTCGAGGATATTCATTTTGGGGGATCAATCATGTTGTAGGATATCATTGAGAAGATCTATCCTGAAAAAACTTCATTTAGGCCCTCAAAATGGCCCCAGAAGTTAAAACTACTAAAAATAGTAAATTGCCAAAATTGCGAGAAAATTGTTTTGAGCCAATTGTAAAAGGTGGGTGGACACTGATATCCACCTGGATCAATATTACCTCCTTAGGAAGAAATGGTATCCATTTCGTTGAGTTCCCCCATCAGATGAGGAAATTTCTGCTAAATTTGGCCCCGGGTGAGCCACTTGCCTTGGTGCCCCGGGTGAGCCACTTGCCTTGGTGCAAGAGTTTCCCTTCTTTGAGGACTCGATAAAGTTGGATCCTTTGCTGTCGAGTTCCTATGATCTATGTTTCCACAATATGATCATTGGATTCCTGTTGTATGCAGTCGGGGTTGATCTCTATTGGTGTCAATTGTTCTGCTACGTCTGAGGTGTCCAATAATGGTGGGAAATAAGGGCGAAGGAGATCCACATTGAACACTGGGTGCAGGCCAAGGAAAGGAGGAATGTTGAGCTCAAAATCATTATCCCCCACGACCTTGGTGATGTTGTATGGCCCATAATAGAGTGGGAAAATTTTCTGATGGGGTCATGTAAGGCGTTCTTTCTGCAAGTGCAACCAAACTTTTTCACCCACCTTAAACTTATGTGGCACCCGATGTTGATCATGGCATTGTTTGTACTTTTCATTGGAATTTTGTAGGATATCCTAAAACTGTTGGCAGATATGTTGGATCCACTCAATGAAGTGGGTGGCTTTGTCAGCTTCATTTGGAACAGGAGATGAGACGGTCGAGGTGACTGTAAGGGGAAGTGAAACATCTATGGGACCCAATGTTTGGAATCCCAACCCCACCTAAAAGGGGTTGTGTCCGGTTGAGCTATGCAGGGCTTGGTTGTAGCTATGATGCACATAGGGAAGTCTCTCATCCCATGTGTGAGGGTGCTTTGAATTATACATGCGAAGGATATGCACAATCATTCGATTTATGACCTCAGTTTGGCTATCTGTCTGGGGGTGTAAGGTCGTGGATTTGGTTAGCTTGGTGTCCAGCAGTGACCAGAGGATCGATCAGAATGTGCTGAGAAATCGATTGTCCTTATATGAGACAATGGTTTTTGGGAGTCCAAAATGTACCCAGACTCGCTCAAATAAGATCTTGGCAGTGACCTCTGTTGTGATGCTCTTCTTGGAGGCAACCAGAATCGCCATCTTAGAAAAGTGATCAACAACCACAAAAACATAGTCATTTCCCCGCTTGGTGGATGGGAGGCATGACATGTGGTCCATTGAGATGGATTCCCATGGCTTGTTAGGAGTAGGAAGAGGGGTGTACGGGCCCTGTTTATTAGTGGTCGTTTTGGCAATAGCACAGGCAGTGCAAGACCTGATATACATGTTATCCTCCTGTCGGAGTTTCGGCCAGTAGAAATGTTTTTGTAGCATCGCCACTGTCTTTTCAACGCCGAAGTGTCCTTCCACCTGACTGTAGTGGACTTCCCATATCATCTTCGCTCGCTCGCTTGATGGAACAGAGATATGGCCTAGACGACACAGCAACCCATCCTGAAGATAGAAATTATCGACAACTATGTTTGCACCCAACATTTGGTAGGTGGTGGCGAAGTCTAGGTCTATCTCATAGAGTTGGGGGCATCCAGAGGTCTCATGGCCGCAAGAGTTTAGCACCATGGTGAGTGTCGTGACTAGTGGTCTATTGAGGCAATCAGCGACGTGATTGGTGCTTCATGTTTTATACTTGATGTTGAGGTGGAATTGTTGCAAGTATGTGGATAACTTTTGATGGCGGTCATTCTGCAATTTTCCTTGTGTCTGCATGAACTGTAGTGGTTTATAATCAGTGTGGATGATTGTCTCCTTCCCAAGAATGTAATGTCTCCATTGGTAGCAGGCTTGTACAATGGAGTACATTTCTTTCTCGTAAGTAGGGTACTTACGGACAACATCTAATAGTTTCTCACTATGATAGGCCACGGGGTGGTTGTGTTGAGTGAGAATGGCACCCACAGCATAGTCTGAAGCATATGTCTCGATCTCAAAGGGATTCTCTAGGTCTGGTAGTGAAAGTACTTAAGCAGAGCACAAGCGTTGCTTCAAATCATTGAACACTTTTTGTTGGGACCGTCCCCATGCAAATTTCTCCTTACCACCACCCCTAGTGATTTGGATGAGAGCCCATGCAATATGGGAGAATCCCAACACAAACTTGCAGTAGAAATTGGCAAGGCTCAATAAGATCCGAAGCTCAGTGAGTGTGGTTGGGGTTGGCCAGTCACGGATGACTTGTATCTTGGATGGATCCACATGTACACCATGTTGATCAATGATGTAGCCCAGGTAATGGACCCTGTCCATGTCGAAGGAGCATTTTTCCAAGTTGGCGTATAGCTTGTGCTGTCGCAGGGTGTGCAGAACCTGCTGAATATGTTGCAAGTGTTCAGCCCAAGTCTTGTTGTAAATGAGAATGTCATCCAGATACACCACTACAAACATATTGGTGAATGGTCGCAGGATATCGTCCATCATCCTCATGAAAGTGGTCGGAGCATTTTTCAAACCAAAGGGCATCACCAACCATTCAAAAAGACCTTCCTTTGACTTTAAGGTGGTCTTCTATACATCTGTTTGTTCTATCGGGACCTGGTGGTAGCTAGACTTCAGATCAATCTTACTGAAGTATTTGGCCCCCATGAGTTGATCAAGGAGGTCATCGATTCGGGGAATCAGGTACCGGTTTCTGACTGTGATTTTATTCAAATATCGGTAATCAATGCAGAGTCACCATGTTCCATATTTCTTCTATACTAGCACGATTGGGCTCCCGCAAGGTGATGAGCTGGGATGGATGTGCCCCTTGTGGAGCAGTTCTTGAATTTGTCGCTTGATCTCCTCATTCTCTAACAGAGAGCGATGATAGACTAGCCCATTGGACAGCGGTGTGTCGGGGGTCAGATCGATGGGATGCTTGACCTGGTAGTGTAGAGGTACCCTGGTAGGTGAGGAGAAGATATATGAGTATTCTTCCATAACCTTATTTACTTGCTTCTATTGTGTAGAGAGTTCGACCACATAGACCTTGGATGGAGCGAATCATGAAGAAGACAAACTTCCCCATCTGAGAGATGCCTTCCTGCATTGCTTAGCAGAGATCAAGGAAATAGCATTAGGTGGGACTATCTCAGGTATCTTGTACAATTTCCTATTCAAAGTAATAATAACACTTCGAGGCCTAGACTAATATACAGCATGATGTTTCCATAAATAAGGTTGGCCCAAAATGATATCACAAACTTCGAGAGGAACAACATCACACAATACCTTGTCTTTGAAGGGCTTGATGTCGTACGACAATCGGAACTGTTGGCTGATGCAAAGATCGCTTCCTTGGCGGAGCCATCCAATGGTGTAGGGTTGTGGGTGCGATGTTGTGGGTAGGGCTAGCCACTTGATGACCTCTGCAGAGATAAGTTTCTTCTGGCTACCGCTATCAACGATGAAGTGCAGCGAGGTGCCTTTCACCCACATCTGTGAATGGAAGAGGCACTCTCCTTCTTCTGGCTCGTCTGGTTCACCAGGCTGGAGCTTGGTGGTAGAAACGGTGGCACTGTGTTCTACATCAATGATCCGTCTTCCCCTTTCTGGTTATGTCTTAGAGTCAAAATCCACATCTGATTCTGAGGATTTCACTTCAGCCACTAGTGACTGCTTTGAGAGACAATCAGCAGTGTTATGCCAAGGGCTCTTATGGAAGTCACACCACTTCCCGGTATCTTTCTTTGTCTTTCTGGTGTCCTTCTTTGCTTGCGGCTTGGACTGGTTTTCCTGATACTATCCATATTTTATCTATCCTTTGTTCTATGGGTTGGGGCCGCCCTTTCTTGGCTTTTGTTGTGAGGGGTTCCCAGGCCCAAATTGTCGCATCTTCTGTTTGAGCTTCTGTTCGATTTTGATGGCATATCGGTAGCCCACACCCAAGGATGAGATGTCTAGAAATTTCATTTCGGTCTGGATGTATCTATGTAAAGCACCACAATTCTTGAGCACTAAATGTCACTCCAAATCTTTGATACCCAACTTGGTGCACAAGGTATGGAAAATATTTGTGAAATATGGCACTGCTTGGTCTCTTTCTTGTCACAGTGTGGTCCATTTGGTATATAAGTCATCATAACTTCCGACAGGGTAGTATTGTTCCTTAATAGCATCCCTGAAGGAATCTCAGGTGGTTGTGACTGTAAATAATGAGGGTTCCTCTGTTTCCTTTTTCTCACAAAAAGTTTCCCACCAATCTTTGACGTGGGCAATGGCTTTGAGGAGCGAAAAAGTAATATTTTCTCTATTCGAGAAGTTATGGATAGAAAAATACCCTTCTAGTAGATTCAACCACCTGTCTACAACATTTGTGTCTATCTAACCTTCAAATATAGGAATATAGAAGTTTATTTGTACCTTGAAGCGGGTGGTGCCTCCGCTCGAAGAAGATGTGTTTCCTGTTGGTAGTCGCCGAAGGATTTGCACGAAACTATCCATCATCTCTTTCTTCTGTTACATGAGGGCTTCCTCAATCAAAATTTTGAAAGGATATCCTGTCCTATCATATTTCTTTTCTCCTTCCATGAGAGGTCGCTTGGGCGTGTGAAAGCTTTTTTCCTCAAGAGAAAAAATCTCAAGACCCAACTCTTTGTACTCCGACCTCATTGGGGACATGCATTAAGACGACAAGGAGCAGACCGCTCTGATACCACTGATTCGGATTTTATGAGTAGAATTAAATGAATAAATATTATTAATATTTTCTTAACACAAAATAACAGAGATATAGTAAAACTGGTTTTCTATTCAATAATGAAATAAGCTGAAACTGTAAAATGCAGTGGAAACAAGCTTGTTGGAATGGTGGCGACTTATCTCTGAGAAGAGATGTAACGGTTGCACTCATTCGCAAGAAGATGATTACAATGAGTCTTTGAAGGCCTTTTTACAATAAGAAGAAATTCCAAAAACCCTAGACATCCAAAAACCTAACCCTAGGATATGAAGCGCCAAAAGTCATGT